>RJVU01000233.1:186701-208510 GCA_003731715.1 Anabarilius grahami | reverse complement strand
TATATATTGCCAGCAATATGTTATAATATATTATAAATCTTACACAATTTGTGTTTAAGAAAATGTAATAAATTCAAGATGTTTCAGAATTGGTGACAAACTAAAAATAGCCTATTTGTACAACAATGCACTTAAAACGGAGGCCTAGCAGACAAGCTGGCAACCTGGAATATTCCATTTATTCCAATATTCCAGAATTTCATTGAATTTCATTCTGTTCCAGTGATATGTTACCTTGGGGTCCTCTGGAAAAATATTGTCCACTAGTCGCTTGTAGCGTGGTCGCAAAGGACCACAACATCCACACACACCTGTGAAAAAAGAAAAAGAAAAAAAAAAGTGTTACGCATAAAATCTTGACTTTTTAAAGGTGCAGTATGTAGGATTTCTGTCCGCTAGAGGTCGCTAGAGGCCTATTCAAAACAAAGGCGTAGCTTGATGACGTCGAGTTTGAGCGCGGAATCTTGGGACATGTGGTCTTCACCTCAACGGAGGTTCATGGATGCGATTATTGACGTTACTGTAGTATGAAGCAGAGCAGGACCGAGTGGTGTGGAAGCTGAACGAGGCCGCTGGAGCGATTGCGCAACACACGCCTCACGAGCAGCGGAACTTTTATTATGCCACAGTTGCCGGCGCCGCTTCCGCTTTTCCGGTCATGCATATGAGGTAACGCAGCTCTGTTATTATATAAGATACATTTGAGAGTGTTGAAAATGATGTTATAACGTTATTCTGTGCGTTCGCTCGGTGGCTGCTGTGAGACACTTGTTTGAGACACACTGCAGTAAGAAAGATCGATTTTAGAATATCATATTAATAAATGCTGGATGGCTTGTGTTGATAAATGGCATGCAATGAATTTTAAAATGTATTGTATGATGGAGAAAATTCTGTATTACTGTTATTACAAATAAAGCTGCATCTGATTATGCTATGTTAGCTACTTGATAAAATAGTGTTTTTCTCTGAGGCGTGGTAAAGCATGGTACTCGCAAAAAATCAAGAGAAGTAGATTTAAACAATAAGACTAAATGTGTTGAGCTACATAACAATAATTCGTTTTCTGTCTATAAATATATCAGAACAGTTGTTCCCTTGTCAATTAAAACGTGAAATATATTAAAGCGTCTTTGGTGTTTCCATGGTTTCTACAAAATAAAACCGGAAACCGAGGGTAACGTGGGTATGACGCAATTGACAGGCGACTCCTCACACGTCCCGGAGCCTTGGTTAAAATTGCAATTTTCTCACGATTTACAAATACATTTGGGATATTGTAAGTACTCAAGTGAACAAAATATATAACACTGGCCTAGTGGTTTTGGGATATTTTACTGTACCAATCTTACATATTGCACCTTTAAATCAACTTTGTATTTTTTCTGTTTAAACTGCAGAAACACAAATGATTCTAATGTGCATTTATTGAAATAAATCCAAGGTGGCGTTCTTGCATCCATCGGTGCTGTTTTGTAAATGTTTTTATATTTTAACATGCGCTAGAAAGACGTCTTTGTTATGTTGCATCTCACACTGTTTTTAAAGTGTCTCCTGCCATAGCACCACATTTTAAGATGGTTTGTCAAGTTAAAGAAGTTCAGCTTTTACAAACGTGCCTCGTGACACCAGCTTTCTGTTCCATGCTGCTGCAATGTATCTGGCGGTTTATAAAAACAAGAATGGCCCTAATGAGCAAGGACAGATATGCAACATAAGCAGTCTGATACCATACATTCAGACTACACCCACACAAGCCAATAAGAACTTCAGAATCTACATATGCATGATATTAAAATGAGCTGTCAGGACGAAATGTGTATGTGCACTGATGAAAGGCACAATGCAAACTGCAGTATGTGTGTGATGCCACGCAGTTTGAAGGGCTAATTAATTATTAAAAAAAGTCAGAGAAGAAATCTGAGAGCAGCAGAGCCACCAGTACACACACAAACTTCTCATATTCAACACACAAGCTGCTCTGACAGTCCTTCACCAGCTAGAGCTGCAATTGCTCATTCATCCAGTTCAACATGGATAATAAATCTGGATTGCATGTGCATGCATGTGTATATGCCAACAGAACGTGTTTGTGTGCGTGTGTGTGCAGGGATTGTAAAGTGAGATGTGGAAAAGGAGCCGCCATTATCAGCTCAAACACCTGATCCAACTTCAGAAAGACGGAAAAAGCGAGAGATGCTGCGAGGGAGAGAAATAAATAGAAAGACGGAAAGCAAAAGACAGCGGGCTAGCGAGTTCTACTGCAAAGTGACAAATGCATCAACATTCTTATTACCAAAGGGTGTGCAACAGAATTGTATTAATCATCAGGATCTCACACAAACAAACACACACACAGATACCAAGTCTGCTGAGGAAAGATCTCCTCTCCCAGGTGTGTCTATATCTGAAGGTTCCGTCAGCTTCCGAGCGCGGCACCTGTCTGTACCTCCTCATCATGACCTCTGTTGTTTGATGACTCCTTTAGACACCCAGAACCTCAAACCTGGTTCAAACAGTGACCTTTCTGCCTCCTGCCACAACCCTAGTCTGAGACTCAGACACACCTGAACAGAATACCTGCACGAGGACTCGCCCTCTACTGGGACTGACAGCAGAACCAACCAATTACAGATGAATGAAGTCTGTCTGTGAGGTGACAGATAGAAATAAGACCATTTAGGCTACTGTTTGCTTTGAAGGATTAGTTCACTTTCAAATGAAATTTACCCCAAGCTTAATTCACCCTCAAGCCATCCTAGGTGTATATGACTTTCTTCTTTCTGATGAACACAATCAGAGAAATATTAATAAATATCCTGACGCATCTGAGCTTTATAATAGCAGTAAGCGTTGCTAAATGAGTATGAGCTGAAGAAAGTGTCTCCAGCCACATCCATCCATCATAAACATATTCCACACGGCTCCGGGGGGTTAATAAAGGCCTTCTGAAGTGAAGCGATGCATTTGTGTAAAAAAAAACATTCATATTTAACACGTTATGTTAAATAAATAAACAAAACTGCATGCATTTTTCGGAAGAACATTGTTTTGGTTGTGCTTCTGCTTTGCGCGACTGTGCAGATGAATATGTTTATCTTACTGCTAATAAAACATTCACTACTAGGCTTAAGAGATATAATCAGTTTCGGATGGAAAGGATCTCAAGCTGACTAGCTGAAGACGTTACTGTAGCTACACCTATTAGACATGGTACTTCCTTGAAAATAAATTCCAGCACAGTGCTACAACAACCATAATGAAATGACCCTTCACAACAGATAATGCTTTAAAATGAACTCTGTTAGAAAGCTACACATGGCAATTTTTCTATTCAATAAAATACCTTACTCACCAGCTGAGTAATAAAAACACTATCTCTGCATCGCTTTTACAACATTTCAAATCCCTCAGTTCTCGCCATCTCCGAAAAGCCAAGCTAATGTTGATTCTTGTTTTATTACGAGCTCTGTCGCGTTCTCTTTTTGCCATGAGACTCTCCTGTGCTCTGCGTTTTTTTTAACTGGGTGATTGCCCGGCGGTTCGAGAATTAGTGTGCCTATGCCACTCCCACAGCATACACGCGTCAAAGTATGGATATGACACACACACGCGAGTGATATACCCTACCGTTCAAAAGTTTGGGATCGGTAAGATTTTTAATGTTTTTAAAAGAAGTTTCGTCTGCTCACCAAGGCTACATTTATTTAATTAAAAATACAGTAAAAACAGTAATATTGTGAAATATTACAATTTAAAATAACTGTTTTCTATTTGAATATATTTTACAAAGTATTTTCCTGTGGTGGCAAAGCTGAATTTTCAGCATCATTACTCCAGTCTTCAGTGTCACATGATCCTTCAGAAATCATTCTAATATGCTGATTTGCTGCTCAAGAAACATTTATGATTATTATCAATGTTGAAAACAGTTGTGTACTTTTTTTAGAAAGTTTAAAAGAACAGCATTTATCTGAAATAGAAAGCTTTTGTAACATTATAAACTACCGTTCCAAATTTTGGGGTCAGTAAGCATTTTTATTTTTATTTTTTTGAAAAGAAATTAAAGAAATTAATACTTTTATTCAACAAGGATGCATTAAATCGATCAAAAGTGACAGTAAAGACATTTATAATGTTACAAAAGTATATATTTAAAATAAACACTGTTCTTTTGAGCTTTCTATTCATCCAAGAATCCTGAAAAAATATATATTGTACACAAATATTTTGTACAATTGTACACATTAAATGTTTCTTGAGCAGTAAATCAGCATATTAGAATGATTTCTGAAGGATCATGTGACCCTGAAGACTGGAGTAATGAAGCTGAAAATTCAGCTTTGCCATCACAGGAATGAATTACTTTGTAAGATATATTCAAATAGAAAACAGTTATTTTAAATTGTAATAATATTTCACAATATTACTGTTTTACTGTATTTTTAATTAAATAAAAGCAGCCTTGGTGAGCAGACAAAACTTCTTTTAAAAACATTAAAAATCTTAGTGATCCCAAACTTTTGAACAGTAGTGTATGTATGCAATTTCCCTTGAAAACCATACCATCAGGTCTAAAATATAAAAACACTTGTAATAGGCTTACCATAGTGAATCAGGGTAAGACAAAAACATGTTTTGGAAGAATAATTGATGATTTATTGACTGTTATGATTTATAACATTTGTTAATCTTGAACAAAAAAGTTACATAGTGCACCTTTAAAACAGTGGGTACATTACTGGTTAAAAAAATAAATATTTCCCTGCCCATATGAACTTGTTTATATCATCAGACCAAAGGAAGTGATGAAGGTTATCATATTTTAAGGACAAATTATAAAACAATTTTGTTTAGAAAATAACGTACACTAAAATGTGCATCATATGATTCGCTCTACAATAAGGATTTTTCTGCTGACTCAGTTGATATTTTCATTGATCAGATAGATAATATTGCATTGGTTACAAATCAACAGAACTTATAACAGCCAAGTTCAATACATCATAGAGAACCATATATTTGAAAGGCATAAATGGCACATAAACATGATGAACAGAACATAAGGGTCTAATAAGGGCAAATGACAATTTTCGCCAGTTGGACAGCAATTCGGTAAAATTTTGATTTCACATTTTTAAGTTTCAAACAACCCAATACAACAGCCCAGGCTACAACTATCGAATACAAAGTAAGAGACTGTATAAATAAATAATACTAATGCCAAGGTCGTTCTGAAAACAAAATCATTGAGTTTTCATTTTCTCCATCTCCATTAGCACAAAGAAAGGTCCATTTCATAGCAGCCACAGCCACCAGGGGGCGCTCACCCTGTGCGGGCCACCCCAGAGCTGGGTGCAAATCCTGCTTCCAACTGGTGCCTGTTGAATCCCCATTACTGCCAACACGAGATCGTCTGGGGAAATGAAGAGATTGATTCAGTGCCTGCAGAGAAAATCCTCTTAACCTTATGAGGACCTGAAATAGCTTAAGAGTTTGAAGAGCAAGAGCAGAGCCTGAGAGAAAGCTGCCATAACAGAATTACCATCTATCTTAAAGGGAGACCATGATGCACACAAAATAACCTGTGGGGAGTAAATGCATCAAAAAAAAAAATCTTAAAAAATACAGAAAAATACAACTTTCTGCTGAGAAATAAGCATTAGTTTTAAATATTTGCTTGAGTAAAGCTCACTTGAATTTATTTTATCTTTGGAAGTCAGTTTCCTAATGAAGAACCTTCATAGAAAAACATCACAGATTGGGCAGATGCGTTTGGTTTCAGACACAGCCAATGTAAAGCCTCATCTGTCTAAGATTACAGAATTGTTGAACTTCTTTTTAATGAATGTTTTACTTAGAAGGTTCCACTTGAGATTTTAATCTCTGACCACAGACGTGTGTGTTTGTTTGCTTTAGTGTGTGTGTATATACCCGGCTTTCTGTTCTTATTTCAAGCTGAAGACTATTATGTAAAAACCCATAATCCTTTGCCATCTGACAGAGTACAGGTAGAGTCTATACAAATACACTTTCCCAAACTCGACGATACACACACACACACTACTAAATTTACCAGCATGGATCGATGGAGTGGAGGGTAGATAACAAAATATGCATGAGCTAGTCAATACGGAGAGAAAAAAGGAAGAGAGGAGAGAGCGAGAGAAACTGAAAACCTCTTATCTCTTGCTACCATCCGACTGGTTTCACATTTGAGAGAAATTCAGCCATTTACACGCTGAACGTAGTCTGCACATTTGCAGTGCCCTTATGAGATCATTAGCCCAGTTACTATTTCCCATAATGCAATGCAACTGTCTCTAAACTTATAGCTTTAAAAAAAATTTGACTGACATCTGGGAACATGGCTGGCAGCGACAATTTAGGTTACAACAAACAAAATCATGCGTGCCATACTGTGTATTGGTTATGCAAACAACATGAAGCATGTATGACATTTACTTAGGCAGTATGAAAATATGCTGTTTCAAACACATAATCCCTCTGTTTTTCATGTTTCTGATTAGTGTTCGACCAATATGTTTTTTTTTTTCAGTGGCTGAAGCCGACATTTAAAGATCTAAATGGTCGATACAATGGTGAATGGAAGGTGACAAATTACATGTCAATGGTCAAATGGTAAAAATGCTTGTCTTGCCGAAATATGAACGTAAACAGTATGTTGTATTGTTGTTCATTCAAAAATAAATTCGACCAAAAATAAAAAAGACTGGTGCGTAAAAGTGGAGACAACACTAACATGCACCAACATAATTTAGAAGCTCATGACCTACTCATGACCACCCTTTCAATAATTTATCATATTTTATTGTAGTAACATGTTGTAGCTACTATACAGTAGTTTCTAGGCTGCTATTTTTCATAGAAAGCACTGTAAATTGTTTTTAAAAATGATATGTATTGGCCTATAAGCATAGTAATGAGGAGCCATCAATGGTCTTAATTTAGTCTTTAACCAAATCTTTGGTCTTTAATTGTAGCTTTAACAAATGCCACAATTACAAGAACTATGGTACATTTTTATAAGGGAAAGTACAAAGTAGAATCAAGAGCTTTAAAGTTTGGACCTTTATGAATAATGGATTAAGCTATGTGTAAAATGTGTTCTGTTCTAATGATGACTGATATTAGGAAAAACCTGGCTTTCTGATATCCAAAAAGATTACATAAATCATTAAAGCTACAAGCAGCGATAAAAGGGCCTTCGCACCCGGGCTCACCGCCACCCGGTGGCTTTAGGAAAACTGAACAGTGGGCGATATTCATTTAAGCACCACATTAAAAGTCATTTTGATGCACCACATTTCCTGCTGCCAGCAGGTGGCGCTTTGACTATAACTGAATATTGCCATGTAGTTGTCTTCAGGCCAGGACTATTATCAAACATGTGAAGTTTGGAGCAGATTGGACATTGTATGCTTGAGTTACAACAACTTCCTGTTTCATGGTGAAACATCAGACTTTGTCAGGCCGCCACGGACACGCCCTTCAGCGAAAACTCAAGATCTTCACAATTTAACGTTGTAAAGGCCTTTAGATTAGACTGACCAAATATGACGTCTGATTAAAGCTCTAGGAGGAGTTTGTTAAAGTACAACGTCTGGAAATGGCAAAAACTGCAAACATTTTGCTGAGAAAATTCAAAATATCTCACTTCCTGTTGGGTTTACAGATTTTGCACCCACTGACTTTTTTGAAGGTATTGGGTTGTTACATGCATGTACCGAATTTCATACCCGTACGTGAAACGTAGCGCGAAAGGCGCTTAATTGAAATTTTGCAGATGCCGCTATTAAGCCATTTTGCCGCACCTAATTCAGAAACCCATATCAGACGTAAATTTTCGTGTGTAAAGTTTCATGAGTTTCATTTCGGAGAAGAAGAATAATTGACTGCTCAGGCCCTAATTAAGAGCCTGATGAAATGAAAACATTATCTGTTAAGTGTAGGAAATAAGCATTTTCCTCAGCAATCTCTTTTTTTTCTTCAAATCTCCCTCTTGCTCACTCTCTCTCCTCCCCCATCATGAGTGGACACGCCCCCTACTGCTGATTGGCTACAAGTTTGTTGTGGTGCTCGATTCGATCCACTTTCAACAGCATTTTTTCGGAAATCGCTTACTGCACCTTTAACTCCCAATTTTTAAACCAAATATACGCCGTTGCCGTTTATGTTCCACAAAAGAAAGAAAGTAGGGATGCACCGATGTATCGGCCGCCGATATTTATCGGCCGATTTTTGCTCAATTTACAACCATATCGGCTGTAGGAGGAAAAAGGTTGATATAGCAAACCGATGGTTTATTAACTGTGTGAAGGCGCTGATCTGTATAATGTCTGTTGCGTAATCCTAGCGCTGCTGTCTGCGCTTTAATGCTAATCAAATAACAAAAGATCACACACTATTCTTGACTAAATAACTTATGTAACTTTCATAAGTGTAGCGGACCCCATCCGAATGATGACTAAAACTTTACTGATGTTTTACTAAGTTTATTTGCGTCCGTTTTCACTCCCAAAAAAAATCACCACAAAAGCTAAACAATACAGAGCACAAGAAATGCGCATTAAACTCTCTCTCCATTTCATTATCATCAACATACAGCGAATTACTCAAAACACTTAAAACTAACAGTAAACAAATACATAAAGATCTTGGTGCTTAATAAACTGACAAACTTTAAATCTGCAAAATATTTTTGAAGAACTGCGTGCTCTCTATTACCCTTATAGCTCCGTAGATGAGAAACCTAGTCAAAATAAGAGTCCCACCTTAGTAAAAGAGATCTCATACATATTTAAACTTACAAAAAATATCAAAATGTACACAAAAACAAATTAGAAGATTAATCACAATAAAGTCTGTTACAAAAAAGGATTAATATGTATATAATTTATACAGTGAAGAATATGTAGTGTTATTTTACATTTGTTTACTTTATTTCTTTACCTCTAAACTATTAAACCTACCTAAAAAGCACTGTTTATTTCATATGTATCTATGTTCTGTTGTCTTTATGTAGGCCTGCTGAATGTTAAATGGATCCAATCCATGTTCATTAAAAATTATTTGATGATGCAGCAATAAACCTGCTAGTATATTTTAATGCAGGTGTTTTTTAACTTTGCTTATTTAAAACATGATCAAAATACTATCTATTTTGATGACAAAATTTCACATAAGAGAGGAAGTGACAAATATCAGAATCGAATAATAATTTGTTTTGTTAAAATCGGTATCGAGAACTATCCCTGTAATTAAATGTAAATTTAGGGGCATTTGTGGCCTAATGGTTAGGCCCTGTACACAAGAACACGGGTATTTTTAAAACCGCAGCTTTTTCTATGCGGTTTGGCTGTTCGTCCACACAAGCAAATGCAGTATCCGGAAACTGAAACCGAACTTTTTTGAAAACTCCGGCCAGGGTGAAGATTTTTAGAAACTCCGGTTATAGCATTGTCATGTAGACGGTGAAACCAGAGATTTTGGCCAGTGACATCAGAGTGTGCACTGTTATCTCCTTTGTTTGACGTCAGATTTTGCACCACTATCTCCTTTGTTTATGTGAGGCGAGTCTGTGCAATGGAGGATGTAGCCAAAATATTTCTGCAAACAGCTAACACATAATACATGAATATGACTGAATGAATATGTCTCTTGCACTGTTTTGGATTATGGAATTAATAATAATAATATTAGTAATAAAATGCTTAATGAAATTACAAAGCCTACCAGAACTGGTAATAAACTTTTTTCCAGGCTTCTGATTGGCCAACATGGCTTGACAGCGCTTCATAGCGTGCATTTCATTTTTTCAAAACCGTGCTTGTGTGGGTTTTTTTTTTTTTTTTTAAACGAAAGAAGAAAAACTCAGTTTATAAAAATACCTGTGTACGTGTGGACTAGGCCTTCGGGTTACAAACTTGTAACCCGAAGGTTGCAGGTTTGAGTCTCAGTATCGGCAGAAAATGTAGGTGGGGGGAGTGAATGAACAGTGCTCTCCTCCACTCTCATTACCCACAACTGAGTTTTCCTTGAGCAAGGCACCCTAACCCCCAATTGCTCCCTGGGTGCCACAGCAAAAATGGCTCATGTTTGTGTGTGTGTGTTCAATACTCACTGCTGTGTGTGTGCACTTCGACAGGTGAAATGCAGAGCATTGTATGGGACACCATACTTGGCTACACATCACTTCACTTTCACTTTCTTTTTTTCACTTTAAATAGATGGGATAAAACATCTGATTTGCGAAAGCGTTGTCATCAATAATACAATAAATACTGAAAAAAAACAGAATTTTCATTTTCGGCCAAAATTAAACAGTGGTGTTTAATTAGTGCTCCTGTAACTACACATATAAAGGTAAAAAGTTAAAAATCTTGTTGCCAAATTAAATCACTACGACCTGACTATGACTATCACTATGACCTGAGAACATAACACCCTGAACAGCATAAAATTGAAGTACTGAACCTAAAAAAAACAAAAAAAACATTTTCTTACTTAAACTAAACCTTATACAAAACCTGTACAGTTAGGTACTGAAAAAAAACTCAAATTTGCTGCTTTTTCTTCATTTTATTACTAGCTGTTAATTCATCAATTATGTTTACATAATTGAAAAAGGGCTAAATGTCATTTTAACTCAAAAACCAAATGGTCTATTAGTGAGATTAATCAGCTTTTCTATTTCTTAATATATCGGTATTTTGATTAATATGCTGACAGCGTGCTGTGAGCTTTAGATTTACATAGAGTGTTTTAATTGATCTATTTTAAATTATCAATGCTACAATCATACACATTCAGGATATCTTTGGCACAAATGGGAACTAACACTTCTGTTAATCGGCCAAGAAGGCTGTTATCGGCCAATGACTTCAAAATGGCCAAATATCGGCCTTGTCGATATATTGGTCAATGGTTCATTAAAATCAAGGCTTTTCCCCCTAAAAATCTGCCATTTAAGACATTCACAACAAACTATTAAGCTGTATATTTAAATATTTATATATATCATTCATGCTTTAAAATTTCTGAAAGGAAGCAATCAAGGACAAATAACAAGCACAAACACACGCCGATCGTACCTACCAGCATCAGCGTTCTCAGAGTCCATGTCTGTGTCTGTGCCCGCTCACTGGACCTGGGAGACAATCGCTCTCTTTCTGTCTCACTATCTTTCTCTCTCTAGGTGCTGTACAGTGCAGGAAGTCTAACCATATTCCATAACACACACACACACGCACACACACACACGCATCTGCATGAGGACAGAGAGGTGTTTAATTCTGATGATGCTGATGTTTTGGCACACCGAATATTTCACCGCAGTGTCAACACGAGCATCTGCCCGAATAATGCCACCATGCACGCGCACATACTCGAGTCGACCAACACAAAACACACGCCGCCGCTTTCCCTTGATGTTTTCCCTCACACAGAATCTTCACTAACACGTCGTCCACTACGCATATGAATGAGACACTGCTGAAAGGAAAGCGAGAAACACCAATACAAAACACATGACAGATCAAACGCACACAAACACACACAGATCAAACTCTCTCATGCACTCAAAACGGCCAACGGAAGATCAAACTTTGCTTTGCGAACGTGAACATTATCATCTCAAAGCCATGAGGGAGGGAGAAAGATTGTCGAGAGAGAGAGAGAGAGAGAGAGAGATAAACAGAGAGGGATCCTTCAGAGAGAGAAGCTGAAAGACCCTTGAGAAAGAGAGAGAGGCCTTAAACTGCATTTAAACTGTCAATCAATTATGATTTTTTCGGAACAGATCGGATCTAAATGACAGTAACACCTGACTGGGTCTGTACGATTTGGTCCATATTACAAATATTTCGAAATTGCAATTTTTAATGCAATATGAGAAACATTTAACATCTCATATTGCTGCTTAGATATCTTAACTGAAAGAACAAAACGGCATAAAATCACACTGAAACAGCAGTTCTCATTTTCAGCAGGGTGTGCAAACTACAAACTAGCAAGCAATGACTTCTGTATCCAAAGTCAGGTTTTGCCAAAGCTTTGCTGCCAACAGAAACTGTTAAGAATGTGCAAACTCAAGTTGAAATAATAATAATGATGATAATAATAATTAAAACTGCAAGCAGCATTTATCAGGTTCAAGCGTATTAAAGGATTAGTTCACTTTTAAATAAACTTTTCCTGATAATTTACTCACCCCCATGTCATCCAAGATGTCCATGTCTTTCTTTCTTCAGTCGAAAATAAATTAAAGTTTTTGATGAAAACATTCCAGGATTTTTCTCCTTATAGTAGACTTGAATGGGCACCAAACAGTTGAAGGTCAAAATTAGTTTCACTGCAGCTTCAAATTGTTCTACACGATCCCAGATGAGAAATAAGGGTCTTAACTAGTGAAACCATTGCTCATTTTCTGAAAAAAAATTTAAATTATATAAGTTTTAACCAGAAATGCTCATCTTGAACTAGCTCTCTTCTTCTTCATTTCTATTTGAATTCCAGCAGTGTAGACACTGCTAAGTGTATTACTGCCCTCCACAGGTCAAAGTTTGAACTAATTGTAATATACTAGCATATTGCATATAAAAATTAGTTCAAAACTTTGACCTGTGGAGGGCAGTAATACACTTAGCAGTGTCTCTAATAAAGAAGAAGAAGAGAGCTAGTTCAAGATGAGCATTTCT
The DNA here is from genome assembly GCA_003731715.1 of Anabarilius grahami. Lineage (NCBI taxonomy): Eukaryota > Metazoa > Chordata > Actinopteri > Cypriniformes > Xenocyprididae > Anabarilius > Anabarilius grahami. Next base: position 195,791 of record RJVU01000233.1, on the reverse strand, counting down.
GGTTAAAACTTATATAATCTTAAATTTTTCTCAGAAAATGAGCAATGGTTTCACTAGATAAGACCCTTATTTTTCATCTGGGATCGTGTAGAACAATTTGAAGCTGCAGTGAAACTAATTTTGACCTTCAACTGTTTGGTGCCCATTCAAGTCTACTATATGGAAAAAAATCCTGGAATGTTTTCATCAAAAACTTTAATTTCTTTTCGACTGAAGAAAGAAAGACATGGACATCTTGGATGACATGGGAGTGAGTAAATTATCAGGAAAAGTTTATTTAAAAGTGGACTAATCCTTTAAGACCTTTATGCCATCTATGGTGTTAGGGTCTAGGCCGACACAAAAGCATTTAAAGGATTAGTCCAGTTTCAAATAAAATTTTCCTGATAATTTACTCACCCCTATGTCATCCAAGATGTTCATGTCTTTCTTTCTTCAGTCGAAAAGAAATTAAGGTTTTTAATGAAAACATTCCAGGATTATTCTCCTTATAGTGGACTTCAATGGCCTCCAAACAGTTGAAGGTAAAAATTTGTTAAATTACAGTTATCTAGCGAAACGATCGGTCATTTTCGAAAAAGTTTTTAAATGTATATGCTTTATATAAACAAATGATCGACTTGCACGTGCTTCCAAAACCGCAGTTCCGTATTCTTCAAAAAGCTTACGCTGTATGTCCTACGCCTTCCCTATTCTACTTACGGAACTAACACAGCGCCAGTTCCGTTTTTTTCCGTAAGTAGAATAGGGAAGGCGTAGGACATACAGCGTAAACTTTTTGAAGAATACGGAAGTGCGGTTTTGGCGGAAGCACGTGCAAGGCGATCATTTTTTTTATATAAAGCATATACATTTTCTTTTTTTTTTTCGAAAATGGCCGATCGTTTCGCTTTATAAGACCCTTATTCCTCGTCTGGTATTGTGTAAAGCCCTTTGAAGCTGCACTGAAACTGTCATTTTGACCTTCAACTGTTTGAAGGCCATTGAAGTCCATTATAAGGAGAATAATCCTGGAATGTTTTCATCAAAAACCTTAATTTCTTTTCGACTGAAGAAAGAAAGACATGAACATCTTGGATGACATGGGGGTGAGTAAATTATCAAAAAAAATTTGAAAGTGAACTAATCCTTTAAGATTTATAGGCTTTTGGGTACATTTAGAGATGGCCATTTTCCTAATGATCCTGTTATGGCTATCCAAATGGTAAAGTTCAACAGTTTTTGATAATTATTCACCTAAAAAAATCTAGAGAATTGAACTGCAGTGGTTTTGAGGTTGAGTGCAATACCTAGCACCTTAAGGCAAAGTTATGGAGAATGAGGAGATTCAACATATGCTATGAATATTGTTTAGTGTGATACGTAGTGCCACCTGGTGGCTGATTTCTTTCATAATTCACACAGACCGCTAAAGTCAAGAGTCAAACAGGCCCACCAAGTTTCGTTTTGATCGGCCTCCGTTAACCTGGTTTAACAGGTTCTTAAATTTCATAGGCCAATGGCAGCCATGTTTTTTGAGAGACGCGAAGGTCCTTATAGACATTCGTGGCACCTTCGACCAAGACACTGCATGCCAAGTTTCAGATCAATCGGACTAACGATTGTGTAGTTAGAGTCGTTTTAATGGGGGTTTTTTTCCTGTTATAAAAGTGAAAGTGTGAAAGTGAAGTGACATGTGGCCAAGTATGGTGACCCATACTCGGAATTTGTGCTCTGCATTTAACCTATCCAAGTGCACACACACAGCAGTGAACANATTTACTCACCCCCATGTCATCCAAGATGTCCATGTCTTTCTTTCTTCAGTCGAAAATAAATTAAAGTTTTTGATGAAAACATTCCAGGATTTTTCTCCTTATAGTAGACTTGAATGGGCACCAAACAGTTGAAGGTCAAAATTAGTTTCACGACTGCCCCCAGTCGCCACCAAGTGGACATTCTCCTTTATTTTAGCGGAGATCAGTGTAGCTGTAGCTGACAAAAGTGTTTTATTAATATAACGATAACTATATTAGCGCCCACACCAGCGCACAATATTGTTCTGTTTATTCTAAGTGCACGCTGCAGTTCTGTCGGCTGCTGCTTTAAATGCTTGAGCTCTTTAAAGCAGGATGGATTCTGATGGCTGTCCATGTATTTATCATTCATTAACTGGAAAAAAATCTTTCCGAAAGTTATTTCAACTATATCCTTTCTCTGTGTCATTGTTATAGTTGTGGTGTGGACTCTGCTATTCTTTTACATTTAGAATGATTTTTCGATCTATATCTTTATCAGAAATTTGTCAACCGCTAGATATTTAGGACGAGTGACATTTCTGTGCTGCGTTATCACGAAAAGCTTATCATTTGCATGTGTTTTTAAGCATTGCGGATTAAAAACAAGTGATTTTAAACTGCTTAAATGCAATAAGCAGCCAATGAGAANGTGCATTAAGAGCCGGGGGTGAAAACTTTCGAACAGGATGAAGAAGTCAAAATTTTTCTTATTTTGTTTAAATATCAGATTTTTTCATTTAGTAGCAAAAGAAGATATTTTCACATTTCCCGTAAGACAAATTAAGTACAATTTACCTCGATATTCAAATTCAAAAAGTTTTCACCCCCTGGCTCTTAATGCATCGTGTTTCCTTCTGGAGCATCAGTGAATGTTTGAACCTTTTTTAATAGTTGTGTTTGAATCCCTCAATTCTCCTCAGTGTGAAAAGATGGATCTCAAAACCATACAGTCACTGCTGGAAAGGGTTCAAATATGCAAAGATGCTGGAAAACCCAAGAATTTTATGGGACCTGGAGGATTTTTCTGAAGAACAGAGCTCAGGACAAACAAGGGACTCATGAACAACCATCACAAAACAAAAAAAACCAGTCGTGGATCATCCAGGTAACCACACACAGTATTAAGAATCAAGGGTATGTAAACTTTTGAACGGGGCCATTTTAATAAACTCAGTTATTTTTTTTGTCTTGTGGACTATATGCAAACATCTGTTATGTAAAATATCTTACTCAGGACAGTACTAAACAAAAAATAACATGCATTTTGTATGATCCCTCTTATCTTGTCAAAATGATTCACATTTTCACAGATTCTGCAAGGGGTATGTCAACTTTTGAGCTCAACTGTATCTGTTGAGCATGTGAACGTAATGACCAATCAGATGTTTAAGTTGCTCTGAATCCACTTACCGCTGAAAAATGAAGTTTGTCTAGAGTGAGCTTATATTCAGCCACAGCATGCTCGTGAATCCTTTCATTATAAAAAAAAATTCATTTTTGCAGTGTTGCCAGATTCATTGATTATGGTGGAAGTTTTCGCTAAGTCAGTAAGGTGACGGTGCTGACCTATGGTATCAATTTAGTACCGATACTAGGGTATTAGATTCTGGTATTGTACCGAAGCCAAAATTGTGGTATCGAGCCAACCCTACTGCTCATAGAGCATGCAAGTACTGAACTGAGTTCTTTTTGCTGCCTAAATGGGCTTCAACAGTAAAATACACGTACTTACACATACTAGATTTATGTCTTAAGTGAATGTAAACAGTTGAGAAAGAAAACGCATGCTTAACAGTATACTGCATCCATGCATTCGGTCTTAAAGTGACAGCTACCTATTAAACCTCATGTCATCTGTGTCACTAACATTAATCAATCAACAAAAAAGAGAAAATCTCTTAATGCTCTAGACTGAATCAATTTTGTCTCACTTTAATAAGAATAAATGTATATTTAATTTACACAGTGAAGATATGCAGTGTTTTTTATTTCAATGGTATCAAAAATTGATGACATAAAAAGCAAAAATAACTATATTGTGAGATATATCGTTATCGTGAAATAATATTACTCATATCCTGATAAAAGATTTTGGTCATAACACCCACCCCAGCCAGTAGCCTCATAGAACATTTACAGAATCACTTTTTCTCTCCTTTTTTGTCTCTCATCCCATGTCAAGGATAAAGGGCTCGTCTTACAGGGTCCTGACTGCCCAGAAATAGACAGTGTGTGTGTCAGAGCAGAGAGGTTATCATACTCCCTCTGAGGGGTGTGGGAGTTGTTTGTACTTCAGTGGAGAGGTCACCTACTCTCAAATTGTGTGTGTGTGTGTGTGTGTTGTACTTCTCTTCTGAGTGCAGAGCGTCAGCAGCAATAACCCTTAGGGGTGTCTAGTCTACTGCGTCAAACTACACATTACGCAATCTGATGAAACAATGCAACACTAAACCATCACAAATGGCAAACTAAATGACACACAAAACTATATTTTACGCAAAATTAAAATGTTACAAACTACAATGTCATAAACATCAAACAAAACAGCAGTCAATAGGAATAATGTACACCACCACCAAAATACCAGAGAAACAAAATATGGCAAATTAAACAATGACAAAACCCCACCAAACTAAACTAAACCAACTAAACAACACCAAAGCAATCTTGCAAGCTAACAACAAAACAAAATCACAAATGTTGGTAACACTACAATAAGGTCTCATTTGTTAACATTGTTAGTTCATGTTAATCGAAGGCTTGCAAACTAATTAACACCAAAACGTCATAAACATCCTAAATCTAAATGGCATACAAAACTATACACTATGCTAAACTAAACATCACAAACTAAACAAACACCAAACGTAAAAGCAGTCAATAACAATAAAGTAAACAACACCAAAACATTAGAACTGTAAAGTATGGCAACTTACTGTGTGCAATGGTAGGAATGTCGCAAATAAACATATGTTAGAGTTTGCTTATACGGTTTACAAAACATTAGATATATTTCCATGGCTAACAAGTGGGAAGGACTACTTTATTTTATTTACACATGATGGAAGCGCGTCTCAGCAGCTCGGTTAACAAACTCCAACTCTGCATATGTTTGGGCTGTTTATAATCTGGGAACGCAATGTGTACCATTTCCCCCGATTTGTAACGTAAATCATTTATAAACCTACGCCAGCATTTCTAAATATGTGCATTGTTGTACATTGAGATTTCATAATAAAACTTTAAACCCTTGCTCTGAGTTTGCATGTTTTGATATCCACATGTTCTTGTTCAAGAAATCACAGTGGCTGTAGCATTTCTATCGTAAAGAAGTAGCCAAATATTAAAGATTAAGTACACATTTGAAATAAATGTTGTTTGGCCAATAAACAAGGATTTGATCATGCTGTAAAGTGTAACAACAACAATCAGCAGGCCGTTGGTGCCCTCCGCAGGCATTTGTTATATACATAACGTACTTAAGTTTATATTATGTATATTACATTATGTATTTTAACAGTGTAGTTCAATAAAACCAAATAATTACTTGCTTTTGATACTTTATTTGAACCCATTATTATTTTCTCATTGTTATTATATATGTATTTTAAGTCATTTGAAAGGCTATTGTTCACTTAGTCTATTACCACACACACACAAAATAAAATCTAATTATTAATTATTAATCAAAATAATCGTTAGTGACAGCCCTAGATTAGCTAAAACATTTTTAAAATGCATGGCACTGTTTTGAATTTTGTGATTTCAGTCAAATAAAAAAACTATTCTTCCAGTCATATAATTTTTCAATGAAGAGTTCTTAAAAATAGTGTTAAAATATCGTTGTCTCGTTCTCGTGATCCCAATATCATGTATCATCTCATCTCGTGAGCTAAGTGTATCTTCACACCCTTAAAATTAAAACTGTATACATAATTGTATCATCATTTATGAATTTGACATCGCAAAATCATTCACAAATATTGTAAACAAAAAAATAAAACCTACTCATAAACGGCAAAAACACATTTGTCAAACAAAACACCCAAACTGTTGAAAACTGTAAACTAAGAATCATCAAAGTCTCACGAACACCAGAAAATAACATACAGTATGGCGAATTATGAAACGATTAAAAAAACATGCCAAACTAAAACTACCATAAACTAAACAATACTAAAGCAATCTTGCAAGCTACTTCACAAAACATCAGCAACATCAACACAATATCAATATCAAAGTCGTCATAAAAAAATAATTAAAAAAAATCTATTATTAATGGAATATTGTAGCCAGTGTTTATGATCAAGGATTTATCCATGCACATCATTACTTTTTAAATTCACACGTCCTTTTAAACTTCCCCTCTCTCTACATCTCTTCTCTGATGATTTGTTTATTGACATGAGGGCGGGTCAATAACCTGTCACTCACATGAGATCACAGCAATTGCAAACCACAACCATCCAACCATCCAATTAATTCCCAATGGACAAAACTGGGAATCCCACCTACATTTTTTTTTCCCCATTTGAGAAGCCGTTCCACCCAAAATACATTGCCTTCCAAAAGTTTGGAAACACCCCTGGCAAAGTGTTGTTTTGGACGATATCAGCATAAATCCTTATCATTTTTTGGTGCAAATACATTAAAGTAACTTGACATTATCATTGAAGTCCAGCAATAATAATTTTCATTTTGATTACATAATAATGGCAATATATACATGTCAAAGTCAGACATGCCCCTTTGCCAGCTGTAATGCCTGGTTACTGGTTTAAACTTGGCCCAGGTTTGTAAAAGATTTTTGGGTCAGCACACCTTAATAGCTTCAACAATTGATTGCCAATTAAGTTTAGAATACAATGAACCAATCAGAACCCAGTTTAGGTCAGATAGCTGCTAATGGTGGATTTGATGAATCAAAAATGTAAGTTTTTTCTATGTATAAACTGTTTATGTAATAAAATATGTTTTCGTAGTTTGTGTTGTCCCTTATCAGTGCAAAATTATCACAAATTAAAAATAATTCATGCCAATATTGTCCAAAACCCCACTTTTCTAGGGCGTTTCCAAACTTTTGGAGGGCAGTGTATATCACAACAAGGGAAGAAAAGAATATCACAACTTCTGTTTCCTGCCGACTTTAGTAAAAACTATAATAGGGTCTCAAAGATATTGAAATAACACTGAAGAATGAAGCATAACAATGTCTCTTGGCTACTGGAGACTCTCATAGGCTTTTCAGAAACACTAAAATCATAGACGTCCAAATACATTATGTAAGACGTCCGTCTTGGACCCTGCTGAGTAGGATTTTGTGCTGTCACTAAATCACATGTCAGAGCCACCTGCTGACAGGGTCTATAGCATCAGAGCCAACACCTCAACAGAGTGAGACCTGAGTCACTGTCCTGCATGGGATCATGGGTAAAACAAACTGCAATGCCAATGACCGTGGGAACCCTGGGAATACCATGGTACTGAAGGATTCACATACTCATGTAGCTTGGTATTTAGGGTACTTAAGAGAACCAAAACCATTGTGATACCATAGCAAATTTTTTTGTGCTTTTCTGTTAATGCAGAAGCAGCAGTGAAGAGCTGAGATCAGCAGAACCCCAGTAATGACACTGAATCATTCTCACATACACACTGCAGCAGCAGAACATTTGCAGTATAAACCGTGTTAAGTTAATGACAGAGGGTCGAGGCTGGCGCGGGTTCGGGTTCTTACCGGCAGGCATTCCTCCACTCGGTTCCGTCCAACCCGCGTCCGATGCACTGCGTCTGGATCAGATCAGCTTGGAAGGGGGGTTGGGTTCGACATATGGATCAGAACACGGCTGGATCACACACATACAAACACACACACGTACAGACATACGGATTAAACGAATCCGATCAGAACCCGTCAACAATATCTACCTTTAACTGACGGCTATGAGCACACATTATCAAACATGGCGGTACTGTGTCTGTGTTGTTAAAAATGGAAGAAGTAAAGAAAGAGAGTTGTGTGCGAATACCTGTAGATGCAGATTAAGCGCAACACATCCGCGTTTCCTGCTTCACATTCCGCGTGACGTCGGGACACGCCAACACGGAAGTGATAGTCGAGAGCGGAGAGGAGAGGAGAGGAGAGCGCGCGCAGCGCACGCGTCGAGTTTGAAAAAAACACACACACACACACCGAACACACGCTGCAGGGATTCACAAGGTGGAACAGGTGGGTAGAAAAGAAAAGTTGTTTGTTTTATTTTATTTAATTATAAAAAACAAGTCTCTGGAAATGTGTGTGAATTTTATCTGCTCCCCAATCCAGATTCTAAAATTAATAAACAGGCAATCTCATTTGCCTTTGATTTAGGTTAATGAACTGCTCAAGTGTGTGTGTGTTTGTGTGTGTGTGTGTGTGTGAGAGAGAGAGAGGTGGTGAATAAAAAGTAATTAAAAGTTCTATTACCTCTCAATTTTTTACATGGAATGTGACCAGAATATTTTTACTCTCAAGCTCTTCTTAAAGGAATAGTTCATTCTTCTATCATCATTTAGGCTACTCATTAATGAATAATGACTTTGTTTGTTGTATGGCACTTTAAGATAATTTTTTAATTCTCCCCAATGCAAGTAGCCTACAATAAATGGGACCTTTCAAACTGCAAAAAGGACACAAAAGCACCATAGAAGCATCATAAATTTGGTTTATACCAGGGTTTTCAATCTTTTAGATACCACGGACCCCCAAATATGATCATCCTTGTGATAGTGAAGTGACATGTGGCCAAGAATGGTGACCCATACTCGGAATTTGTGCTCTGCATTTAACCCATCCAAGTGCACACACACAGCAGTGAACACACACACCGTGAACACACCCGGAGCAGTGGGCAGCCGTTGCTGCGGCGCCCGGGGAGCAGTTGGGGGTACGGTGCCTTGCTCAAGGGTCTCACCTCAGTCATGGTATTGAAGGTGGAGAGAGCGCTGGATATTTACTCCCCTCACCGACAATCCCTGCCGGACCTGAGACTCGAACCCATGACCTTTGGGTTACAAGACTCTCTATCCATTAGGCCACGACTGCCCCTACTGTGATCATTCACTGTGCGAGGGAACCCCATCCTAACATGTAAAGGCAGCTATATATTTTCATGTATTAAGATGAATTTATAATTAATATTATAAATATGTGTGAAATATTATTTGGAAATGTTACATTTTTTTATGTTACATTATTATGTTTTTTCTACTTTAGTACTGTATGGTTGAATTTATTATTTATTTATTTATTTATTTTAATCAAATTATTCAT
>RJVU01000233.1:173104-186677 GCA_003731715.1 Anabarilius grahami | reverse complement strand
TTTTTTTATTTAGTTAATTTTTATTTTCCCCCTTTTTTTCTAAACTTTTCCACGGCTCTGCTGGTATTGCGACCCAGTTTTGCTAATATTCCAAGTTAAGATAGATTTGTGTGAGAAACATCAAAATTTAAGTCAATATTCACAAAAAAAATCTTTACATACATACTTGAGCTTCCCTTGGTCTGTTTATGTGAGTTCATGATAGAAGATGATTTGTGAACCAATCAATTTTTGAGTCAGATCTTTTCAATGAATAATTCAGTGATCATTCAGGTTCATAAAACTGCTCTCACTAATTTGTTCACAAAGTTCTCAAGTTCATCTTACTTAATGATTCAGTGGCAGCCAGTGGTTAATGGTCCATTGTAAGGAAAGATTATCAGTGAATAACTTTTAATTTTTTTTAAATTTCTTTCATTCAAAACTGAATGGTTTCAGAAAATTTGGAATATAGTCATATGGGCCACTTTTATAAGGCTTTTGTGTGCTTTTTGAACCTTGAAAGCTTTCCTTTGATTCAATGTAACTGAATGGAAAAAAGTACAACATGTCTACATAATTCAAGTCTTCATAATTTCTCCTTTTGTGCTCCACAGAAGAACAATTGTGTAATAGGTTTGAAATAACATGAGATGTAAGTAAATGATGACAGTTTGAATTATTGAGTGAACGATTTCTTTAATATGAAAACTTGTGGCCTGACCTGTTAAAACTTCAGAGCACATATACAACAGTATCCTTCAGTTTGGAAAACCCTTTGTAATAATTTAAGGTTATTACTGATGGATTAGGGGTTTGTTGCAACTGACTGTTAATGTTTTTGTTGTTACACAAGCCTGGCATTTCATTACGGCAGAATCCGATCATTTTCAGTGGTCATAGTGTATAATACAAAGCTCTGTAATGTCTCTCTGTGTCAGACCTGCTGTGTATAACTGGATTATATTAGGATAAGCTGAAGCCATCCAGTCAAACAGCCAAAGCTATGAGGACCTGTGTGCAAAAGAGACAAAGAGAGAGAGAATACACAGTATTAAGATAAAGACCTTTGCTTTGCAGGAATTATGTGTGATTAAGCTCCATTTTATCCAAGCATCTGTTAAAACACTGAAAACACATCTCAATCATGCACACAATTCTCTGTAACTAAATGCTTTGACATTGTATTATGGTTCAAATGTTAAACACTGTGCTAAAAGATACTGCAATGCTTTTGCACAAATACATGGCTGAGATCCAGATGCAAACTTCTGCATAATAATTACTGAAATGCTGGCCAAATAATCCTATTTCACCAATAATCTCCATCAAATCTGTTTGATGTGATTTCTTTCTGTGGTCACACCCACACGCACATTTTCTGCCTCATTGATATTGGTGGTTTAATGAAGCATTAGAGTTTGGGCAGCTTGATTGATTGAGTAATGCTGTAGCTGTGTGCAGCTGGTATTGCCAGTCAATCAGTAAAGTGTTGTGGTTATTTGAATATTGAATGCACACGCATGCATTGCAGTGATTGCGTCTTAAAAACTTTCCTTTGTATATATGCATGGTAACCTAAAATCTTGATGTTAAATAATTTTAGTTAATGGATATATTATTTGTCAGCTATACAGACAAACACACACATACTCATGCTCATTATTCTCTTAAAGCCCTAGATTCAAAAATTGAATTTACCTCGGCATAGTTAAATAACAAGAGTTCAGTACATGGAAAAGACATACAGTGAGTCTCAAACTCCATTGTTTCCTCCTTCTTATATAAATCTCATTTGTTTAAAAGACCTCCGAAGAACAGGCGAATCTCAACATAACACCGACTGTTACGTAACAGTCGGGGTGTACGCCCCCAATATTTGCATATGCCAGCCCATGTTCCCAACATTATGAAAGGCATTATACGAGGGCAGAACGTCTGGATGTGCACAGCTGAATCAACAGACTAGGTAAGCAAGCAAGGACAATAGCGAAAAATGGCAGATGGAGCAATAATAACTGACATGATTCATGATAACATGATATTTTTAGTGATATTTGTAAATTGTCTTTCTAAATGTTTCGTTAGCATGTTGCTAATGTACTGTTAAATGTGGTTAAAGTTACCATTGTTTCTTACTGTATTCACGGAGACCAGAGCCGTCGTTATTTTCATTATTTAACACTTGCAGTCTGTATAATTCATAAACAACTTCATTCTTTACAAATCTCTCCAACAGTGTGTAATGTTAGCTTTAGCCCATTAGCCACGGAGCACTATCAAACTCATACAGAATCAAATTTAAACATCCAAATAAACACTGTACTTACGCGATTAGACATGCTGCATGACGAACACTTTGTAAAGATCCATTTTGAGGGTTATATTAGCTGTTTGAACTTTTTTTTATGATGTGTAAGGCAAGCGCGAGCTCTTGGGGCGTGGAGCACGAGATTTAAAGGGCCAGCAGCCTGAATCGGCTCATTTATAATGATGCCCCAAAATAGGCAGTTAAAAAAACATTCAGGGGACACCTTAGACTTATATTACATCTTTTAAAAATAAGTTCTAGGGCACCTTTAATCAATCTGATGACAGTAATTTAATACACTTGAATTTGTGTAAATTTCAAACTTTTATATTATGACTTCCAATGTAGAAATAAATATGGAAATGTTTTTTGATTTAATAACTTTATTATTTCTTTGAATGGAGAACTTGTTTGCAGAGATAATTTAGGGTTTAGAGCTGAGTTTAACTTATGTTTTAATTCTATTAACTGTGAATATTCAGGAGAGAGGTAAGGCCATAATAGTTTGTAAAAAAAAAAAAAAATGTTGTTGTTGTGTACTCACCTGGGACTTGTACCATGATGGTAGTTGAAAAAACTCAGGGTTATGGGATTAGTTTTGAGTTGACAAAACTAAACCAACCCAGTCAGGCTGTGTTGGTACCAGCTTGTGAACATGAAAGTATGACATCAGAATAGCGAACAGCCAATCACATGCTTTGAAATTTAGCGAAACTGCAATTCACTTCTTGCGAGACGATTTTGCCAAAGATTAAGAGACTGAAGAATATGAATTCATTTACACAGCAAAAAGAAAACATCTTGTTATATGAGTGCAAGTTAAAGTTGTGAAGTTAGTTTATTTGATAATATGTACAGAGACTCGAAACATGTAAGCTTGCATCTATTGATTCCAAATCTTATTTATAGTAATTTAAACTGAATGCTTAATAATAATTGTTAAACTAAAATTGCTCAAATGTAATGGATTAGGGGTATAATAATTATATGAATAATATATAAATCTTGTCAAATAATTTATATTATATAATAAATAATCATCGCTTAAAGGATTAGTTCACTTTAAAATGAAAATCCCCCTAAGCTTTACTCACCCTCAAGCCATCCTAGGTGTATATGACTTTCTTCCTTTCTGATGAACACAGTCTGAGTTATATTAATAAATATCCTGATGCATCCAAGCTTTATAATGGCAGTGAATGGGAGCACAGCTCCGAGGGGTTAATAAAGGCCTTCTGAAGCGAAGCGATGCGTTTGTGTAAGAAAAATATCCAAATTGAACAAGTTATAAAGTTAGATGTCTATCTTCCGCCAGACTGCCTTCTGTATTCAACTTATGAAAAAAGTGTAAGGCATCTTGCAAGTTAAAACGCTTACGCTACGTCCTACGCCTTCCGTTTTGAATACAGAAGGCGGTCTGGTGGAAGCTACATATTTTACTTCATAACTTGTTAAATATGGGTATTTTTCTTACAAAAACGCATCGCTTCGCTTCAGAAGGCCTTAATAAACCCCTCGGAGCTGTGCGGAGCTGTGCACTTTCTTCAGCTTCAAACTTGTTGCCCCCGTTCACTGCCATTATAAAGCTTGGACGCATCAGGATATTAATATTTCTCTGATTGTTTTCATCAGAAAGAAGAAAGTCATATACACCTATGGCTTAAGGGGGAGTATATCATGGGGCAATTTTCATTTTAAAGTGAACTAATCCTTTAAAGCAGGCGATTTTGTCTTTAGTAATGACCTTTAATTTGGAGCAATAGAGAAACGGGGGAGTGATTTTATTGCATCAGACATGTCACTTCGCTCACAGCTGATTGGTCCAATTTCGTTTTGAGTTTTCTCTCAACCCAGAACATAACCTGCCCTGAAGCAGGTTAGCGGTGGAGCTTAAGTTACTATGGCAATGAACACCGCTAAAAGCCGAGCCACTGTCATGGTGCCTAATACCCAGGATTGGCGCAAACTAAACTGAAACATACCTAGCTATCCACCCAAACCGGCTTCATGGTATGATTTCCTTTCTTATCTGAATACAAAAGTAGATATTGTGGAGAATGTTCAAGAATGTAATTTCTATTTTCAGTGTTTAACAACTTCAATTTAGTTTTTTTTTATGGTATGGCTTCAGAAATTTTGGAATGTTTTGCACAAGTCATACTTGCGCAGACTACTTTTCTGGTACTTTCTCCTTTTTTGGTTGTCTATGGAAGAAGTAATAATGAGGATGTGTAAATGATGACAGAATTTTCATTTTGGGACTAGCAATGCATATTTTATGCGACATGATATATATTATATGCTGTTATTTTCCATCAAGATTGATGTTATTATATAAAATTAAAATAAAATTAAGATTATATAAAATATAGAAAACATGTACATTTTTCCATCTTCAGAGTCAATCTGAAGTACTCTTCACCCATTATTTACATACTTACACAACATGTCCACCTTTAAGGTTTTCCATTTTTCCACCTACAAGCTTCACGCCGAGCTTCAGATCAATGTTGACCCATAGAACAACTATTTGTGTGTGAGAGAAACCGAGACAGTTTGATTTTTGTCTCTCCAGAGGGGGTTTGACATTTTTTACAAACTCATAGCATTTGGACCCAGTGTCTATTCAGTGGTCTTCAGTCAGAATTGATTTATGGATGGATTGCATAATAAACACGCATTCTAAACCCAGACAAGATTAAAAAAAAATGGGACTCCTACACAATGATTCAAAATGACAATGATTTTATATAAAAATAAAGCCGAATGACTGGGCATCTTATTTTTGTAAAATGCCAGAGAAGCGCCCACAAACATTATTATGTTTCTGAGAGATCAGATCACTCTTTCAGAGCAGATTCCAAAAGAATGAAGATCATGAAGGACATGAAATGTCGCTGACTAGAATATATTAAATTGAATGGGAATTTACATAATATTTATAGTCAGCTGTATGCAACATAAAAATCTTACTTATTATCATGCTATTTTTGAACTGTATTTCCATTTCTTTCATACTTTTCTTAGCAGATGCTTTCTCAGAAGGCTTGATAGAAAATGCATATATAAAGTGGCAACTCATAGGACAGGTAGCAAAGGATGCAAGTCAAGTGCTAAATTTAGACCCCCGGTGCCAGGAGTAATAACAAGATCATGATGCAGGACAGACAGAACCTGTCAGGAAAAACTAGTCATTAAGAATGAGTCAATGGGTCTTGTAATATAACTGTAGAGCAGCTCCGTGGGGGAGGACGAGCGCTTTCGAGGTAGAGCTCTAGGGTGATGAGTAGGCAACCAGTCGGATGCATCAGAGCTGAATGCAGAGATCTTTTCTGAGATGAGGAGAGATAGAAAGGTGAAATGTAAAGCTGAGTGTTAGTTTAATAAACTGGAATGTGTAAAGATGCAGGATCAGTTTGAAATCAAGCAGGAATATAGCGAATTGGATTTCTGTGAGCTCAACTCGCCATTCTGAAATTGCCATTCATTGGTCAATTGATGCCTACGGTTGCTTTTTTGACATCTTTGTAATGCTATTATTGTCTAATGCAGTCTACACCAATGAGCCAAAACATTATGTCCTCCTGCCTAATATGCTTTTGGTCCTCTGTGTGCTGCAAAAACAGCACCGACCCTCAAGGCATGGATGCTACAAGACCCCTCAAGGTGTCCTGTGGTATCTGGCATCAAGATGTTAGCAACAGGTCCTTCAAGTCCTGTAGGTTGCGAGGTGGAGCCGCTGTGGATCGAACTTGTTGGTCCAGCACATCCCACAGATGCTCAATTGGAATGTGATCTGGTGAATTTGGAGGCCAGGGCAACACCTTGAACTCTTCATCATGTTCCTCAAACCATTCCTGAACAATGTGTAACAGGGTGCATTATCCTGCTAAAAGAGGCCAATTCGATCAGGGAACACCATTGTCATGAAAGAATGTACCTGGTTGCAACAATGTTTAAGTAGGTGGCACATGTCAAATTTACTTCCATATAAATGGCCGGACCCAGGGTTTCCCAGCAGAATATTGCCCAGAGCATCCAGAGGTGTAAAGTTCTTGAGTAAATATAATTAGTTACTGAACTACACTGTAAAAAAAATTCCGTAGTTTTACAAAATAATTTTGGCAGCTGTGGTTGCCAGAATAATTTTGTAAAAAATACAGAAAAACTGTAAACACATTTACAGAACAATACTGTAAATTTCACAGTATAAAACTGTAATTTAAGAAAATTTGAATGTAAACCAATAAATTCAACAATGCACACTACTACTAAAATCTGTTTTGTACCTTTAACATACTGACAACCACCATAATTATGCAGGTGGTAAAAGAGAAAGCCACATGAAGAATCAGAGTTAATCACAAGTAGCTTTTCCATGAGCTGAAATATATACTAATATATAGAAGGTGCAAAGAGTCATTCACGCAAACGCAAAACACCATCATGGTAACCCACAACACTTAAATAATGCAATAAACATTCGTTAAACAACAGAAAATGTAACATAAAACCCAAATGTACATAATTGATAACAAAAACTATTAAGAAACATGATTATTTAAACAAAATACTTTCAAATGTGGAGTGTCACACAGGAAATTGTGGGAATATCAGTTTACAGATTTTGACTCTAAATTATACATTGATTTTGTATTTTTTACTTATAAAAATTGTAAAATTTACAGCATTTTACTGTGAAAATTGCATTAATGTCTGGTAAGAGCTTTTACAGTTTTTCCCTGTATATAATACGGTAACTTACTGGTAACCTATTTACAATTTTTTTCTGTAACGTTTTTACAATATTTTACTGTTAAAATCACATTAATTTTTTACAGTGTAGGCTACTTTGTAGTTGTACTGAGTATCAAAGATATTGGCAACTTTTACTCTCTTCTTGACTAAATTTTTGAGCATGTAAATGTACTTTTTACTCCACTACATTTGTGATGAGAAAAGCAATTACAAATTACATTTTTCATGGCAGCTAACTTTTTCTGCAGCAGTTTGTTTCTGATACAAAGAAGCAATATCGCCATCTAAGAGCATTGAAGGTATTATATCTTGTGCATTTTGCCTTTACTCCCCCAAAACTTGTCAACAAGGATACTTTACGTGAATGTGAGTGCGTTAGCAGGTAGTTTCTGATCACAGATTTTTTATTTATTAGATAAGGAAATGATTGCAGTTGGTGATGAGGCTCAAACCAGCACTTACAGTAAACTTTGACTATTTAATTTTACTTAACATTGTTTTATTTATCCGCTATATTGACAAGACCGTTTTAAAGGATATTGGTTTACTTATGGCCTTTCTGTGCACTTGAGCTCAACTGAGACTTGAGAGTGTGTAGACGTTTAAAAGGTTGTTGTGTTGACCTTGATTTATTGCAACATTGAGGTGTTCCGTTTTATTTTGATTTTAGAAAATAAACTTGATTTCTCATCTTACAAATCAATTGTTTCTTATTTTCACTGGCATGTCTCTCAGGACATCTCTGAGCCTACATTCAGCATGAGTAAAATACTTAAGTACTGTTAAAATCAGATACTTTAAGACTTTTACTCAAGTCATATTGGAATTGGTTACATGTAACTTGTAGTGGAGTCATTTTCGATGCAAGGTATCATTACTTTTACTCAAGTATGGTTTTCAGGTACTCTTTACACCTCTGAGAGCATCACACTCCCTCCACCGGTTTGTTGTCGACCCACAGTACATCCTGGTACTTCGGAGCGTTATAAATCTTTTGTGTCAAATCAGCGGTTCAGAGCGCCAAAGTCACGTGATTTCAGCAGTTTGGCGGTTTGACACGCGATCCAAATCATGATTCAACACAAAAGATTCATAATGCTCCGAAGCTTAATGAAGCAGTGTTTTGAAATCGGCCATCACTATATAAGTCGTTATTTAGTTTTTTTGGCGCACCAAAAATATTCTTGTAGCTTTATAATATTAATATTGAACCACTGTACTCACATGAACTGATTTAAATATGTTTTTAGTACATTAATGGATCTTGAGAGAGGAAATGTCATTGCTGGCTATGCAGGACTCACTGAGCCATCCGATTTCAACAAAAATATCTTAATTTGTGTTCCGAAGATGAACGAAGGTCTTACGGGTGTGGAACGGCATGAGGGTGAGTAATAAATGACATTATTTTCATTTTTGAGTGAACTAACCCTTTAAACGACTAACAGTAATATCCTGTATTGCCAAGTACTCAACTTTTTTTTTTTTTTAAATCTCAGAATTTTAAATTGAAAATATGCTATAGTTTGCATGATGCATGCAATTCATAACTGAATGTGACAAGAAAAGGAACGTTTTACATTTTCAACATAAAAGACCCCTACCCCCACCCAAAAAAACAACAACCTTTGGTCCACCCTAGTGTTCAAGAAATGGTTACGGCCTTGTGCTATTGTGGAAGTAGATTATAAATTAAGTTTCATGTTCTGTTTAAGGAAATTTAAGTTTTGTTATTCAGTGTTTGAGACTGTGAGATCTAAAACTGTCAATTTAATAATTCTAGTATAATTCTTAATATTTAATTTGACACACTTAAGGTTTAAACAACATTATATTAGATCAATATTGTCTCAGGAAATGGCGAGGTGTTGTGTGCAATATTAAAAACACTTGACTTTATAAAAATGTTATGAGATATGCAGTAGTGTTTCTTTCAAACAATGAATAAAAAATCACAGGCCCACTGAATTCCGAGTTGTAAGCTTCAGTAAAAATAACTGTTCTATTTTGAATGATTAAAAAAAAAAATATATGCAATTAACTTGAGCCGACAAAAAGGAATTAGCGTCTGCCTGTTGTTACGGTACAGAGGGGTCAGACACAGAGAGGTAAGTATAAGCAGTCTTTATTTGAACCAGGAGAGTTTAACTGAAGTGTGGAGGTGGAGTGAATGAAGGGAGGCTGATGATAAAGGGTATTGGAGATAGTTACTGTCCTTTCCGTTTTCAGAAGAATGATCCTTATGGAGACGCTGGAGCTGGAGATCGCTGGAGGTGACGGAACACACACACACAGACGATGAACACACTGGGAGAACGGGAAACACTGGAGACAGGTAAGATGAGTTCAAGGAGTCCTTTAGAGGTAAGCATCAACATGAGTATCTGCGAACGAGACCGGACATGGAGTGCTGTGTGTGCGTGTTATTTATGGTGGTGTTGATAAGTGGTGTAATGACGTGCAGGTGGCGGTGATCAGTACTCTGGTGATTGAGTGCGCTGTGATTGGTGGATGTTGGAGCCTGACGTGTCTGTGACACCTGTGTTCCGCTGTGTGAAAGTGAGGGATTTATCGGGGGTGGGGGGGTTCACACTGTGCAAAATGCTATGAGATTGAGATGTGGTTTTCCGAAAACATTATTACTGTCAATCGTATTTCATGCTAATGGAAAAAGATTTTGAACCTTATTAAGAAGGGAACAACTGTATAGGTTTTGTGCAGCCTTGAATAAAATAAGCTGAAATGCTTCTCATTTCAAAAGTACTTGGACACGAACATGAACATATCAGTAATAGTTAGACTGCAGTAGATGAACAGGTGAAGGTCAGTCATTTTACTTTACCTTAAAGAAACTATTTGACAAAATTGTGTAGGTCAGTTATGTCACGTCACATATTCTGTCATCATTTACTAATCCTCAAGTTGTTCCAAACCTGTATGAATTTCTTTCTTCTCCTGAACACAAAAAAATGACATTTTGAAGAATGTCATTAACCAAACAATTGATGGACCCCATTGACTATGGTAATTTGTTTTTTCCATACTATGGAAGTCAGGATTTGGTAACCCATTTTCTTTAAAATATCTTCTTTTGTGTTCAGCAGAAGAAAGAAATTCATACAAGTTTGGAACAAATTGAGGGTGATTAAATGATGACAGAATTTTCATTTTTGGGTGAACTATCCATTTTAAAATAATAAATGCTGTTATTTTGATCATTCATCAAAGGTTCATCAAAGAATCCTGAAAAAAAAGCTCAAATCTTTTCAACATTGATAAAAATAAATTTTTCTTGAGCACCAAATCAGCATATTAGAATGATTTCTGAAGGGTCGTGAAGACTGGGGAATATGAGGAATAAATAACTGTTTTTACTGTATTTTTATCAAATAAATGCAACCTTGTTGAGCATAAGAGACTTAATATCAAAAACATTGTAAAAATCTTACCGACCACAAACATTTGAACGGTAGTGTTTATTCAAATTTAAATCTTATCATATTCTTTTTCATTTTCACTTCCATCTTTCAAGTAGTTCTGTTTAGGATCTGCTGCAGGGTTATGAGCAGAACAGATTTGATATAGAGGGTTTTCATTATTTATAGTTGTGTTAAGTGTACTCTCTCTCACTGCCACTGTCTCTTTCTCTCACACACAGAATCCTGGCTGCCTCTGAAAGGGAAATTCTAAATAAAGTTGAAAAAGGTTAAAGGAAAGAGCAATGTTCATGGAAATGGAGCTATAAAAAGAGAAAGAGAAACTATTAATTATAAAGCAGGTGAGAGAGACACAGAAACAGGCAGATATGTGTATTTAATTATAGGTATGTTATTTTATTTTATTTTTTTTGGTGTTGATTTCCTGCTTGCGCCTTCCTACTTCTTCACGTCTCTCATAGTAACGGCAGAATGTGTGAACAGCGCTGGACTCTAGGGCTGAATTTGATGGATCACTCCCACAGTTCTGGAACCTAAAACATCAACAGCAGAATGGGATGACAGGTGGCTGAATCCAACACACATTCACACACAACACACAAACAAACACATGCAAGCATGCACAAGACAGCATGGAAGCAGAAATGTGGGTGGGATTATGGGAACTTAAGTTTTAAACAGCTATACTGTTTCTTACTCTTGGCTTCTATTAGTTTCTCATTTATTGTGTGACCTTTAACCTTGTTGGAAATCGAAGAACAAATTAATCATATAAATGTTTTACTTTCAGTATTGTATAACTTGCTGTCTTATTCTCCTCAATAAAATTACTGAAACAGTTTTAACTTTTTTATTTGAACAATAATGAAGGCAAGACAAAAAATGCACTTTATGACAATAATTAAATGATTTGAATTTTAAACAAACTAATGAAGAAAAAATAAAATGGCAAAATAATCAAAGGTGCAATGTGTAAATTTTAGGAGGATCTATCAACAGAAATGCAATATAATATACATAACTATGTTTTCAGTGCTGTATAAAGACCTTACATAATGAACCGTTATGTTTTTATGTTAATGTTTATATTACCTTAGAATGAGCCATTTCTATCTCATACACTGCGGGTCCCCTTACATGTTAAGTCACCATTTTGCGCCGGCATGTTTCTACAGTAGCCCTAAATGGACAAACTGCACTACAGAGCGCGTTTGATGCTGTCGCAGACGACGACACATTTGTCCTGTGTTGGCCACCGTTGCTTCTCTATATTGCAATTCGCAACCTCACTGCTAGATGTCGCTAAAATTTACACACTGCACCTTTAACAAGGCACTAAAAATGTTTTTGAAAAATAAATATATAGAAAGAATATTTGATTCAAATAATCTACCAGAAGTGACCAAAAGTTTTATTTTTGTCAACTACAATTAGATTCTATTTTAGTAGAATTAGAGTAAAATTGACTCTAATAGAAATATATTTCTATTTTAATATATTTAAAATGTAATTTATTCCTGTGATTCAAAGCCGATTTTTCAGCATCATTACTCCAGTCTTCAGTGTCATATGATCCTTCAGAAATCATTCTAATATGCTGATTTGCTGCTTAAGAAACATTTATTATTATTATTATTATTATTATTATCAATGTTGAAAACAGTTGTGCTGCCTAATATTTTTGTGAAAACAGTGACCATTTTTTTCAGGATTCTTTGGTGAATATGTTCAAAAGAGCAGCATTTTTGAAATACAAATTATATTAAATTATAAATGTATTTACTGACACTTTTGGTCAATTTAATCCATCATTGCAGAATTTTTTATTACTTTCAAAAAAACTGTTGACCCCAAACTTTTAAATGATAGTGTTTGCTGCTATATTTGCGACATATTTAGTCCCCATGAGGAAAACAGCTTATAGATCATATACATGATTTTTTAAATGTAAAAATCCATTAAGTTTTCTGTGATGGGTAGGTTTAGGGTTAGGGGAATATACAGTTTGTACAGTAGGCTATAAAAATCACGGTAAGTCCCTATAAAAGATGGAAACCCAATGTGTGTGTGTTTGTGTGTGTGTGTGTGTGTGTGTGTGTGTGTGTGTGTGTGCGCGTGCACTTGTTCAGCTGCTCTCTACTGCCTCCTGCTGTCCTGTGTTGTTTGGGGTAGAGACATGAAGGTCTACCTGCAAGCAAATTCACAAAGGCTTGTGGCAAAGCTGCTCTGTGGGGTTTTGCGTGTGTGTGTGTGTGTGACCAGAGAGACACAATGACATTAAGGAGAGTGAATTAAACTATGACCAAGCATTTAATTTTAAACACCCCAACCATGATAAACACAAATTAAGCCCAGACACCTGCATGGTCTTTCCAGGCAGAGATTCTATAATTACGCAAATGTGTCTGCTGAATATAGAATGTCCTTCATGCCTATCTGAGCTGAAACACTCTAAGCAGAGACACAGTGTGTGTGTGTGTGTGTGTGTGAGTGTGTGGGTAATGCTTTTCCTGCAGAAGTGCTAATGTATTTTCTGTGTCTTTTACAATGACTATTTTAGTGAAGGTTTCCTCTTCTCTATGTTTCAGTTGTGAATGTGTGAGATGTGTCTGGATGTGTGTGTTCCGATTCATCCTTTTCTTTCTGCCTCCGTTCTCCTTGATCTCCTCAATCACTTATTCACCAGACGGCTTGATGAAGGGGGGGAGAGAGAAAGAGAAGTGTGTGTCATGTCAGTGATGTCTTTCTTAGTATTGAGTCATGATCTCAGCCAATAATTGGTGTAATCAAGACACTTTAACATGCACAGGTGTGAGAGAATGAGTGGCTTGTTTCACTCCCTAGTTCCATATTCACCTTTATCCTAACAAGCCTGTGTTTTAGAATTATGGGAGGCACTTCCGGTTTGGGCAGGTTCCACTCAAAAAGACTGAAACCAATAATTTCAAATCATAAGGTTGCGCTACAAATAATCTTTATCTTTCATTTTTACTGATAATGAGCTGTAAAATGTCCTTCGTGTTCTATTTTGAGATGTCAGGAGCATGTAACGTTACGTATTTTAATGTGACATGGTATAACAAGAATA
>RJVU01000233.1:114618-173048 GCA_003731715.1 Anabarilius grahami | reverse complement strand
TTTTGTATTTTGCAGTATGAAAAAAGACAACATATACTGCACATTTGTGGTATGTTCTTCCTTTTTTATTTACAATATATCCCATAAATTATTCACTGGAATGCAGTAAGAATCTCTTGTTTTTCTCTCCAAATCCTCACATTTCTTTCCAGGTTTGTTTCCACATGGATGCTTTAAAATGTGATTTTCTCCCCTTTTCACTTTTAATCCCTATAAGCAGTGTTAACTATTTTTTTCTAAAGCAGGTAAATACAATATTTATTGTCAAAATCAGTCAAAGCTTCAATCATTGTGTGATGGAAATCACTGAAATATTATCACTCAATGTTCCCCCAGGTGAAAAAAAAGTACACTTCTATAATGTACTTAAATTTTATACTTAATATACTAAAAATCCTTCTTTAGTACTTTTTAAGATCATCTTCAGAACATCTAAGTGTACTCAACTCTGCTATTTTGAGACAGCATGAAATATGAACTAAAATGTGCTTTTAATATACTATCTATGTATTTAAAAAATATATTTAGCTACCACTTGTAGTATACTATGGGTTCAAATGTACTATAAGTGGTATCTAAATACATTTTTTAAATACAGAGATTGTATATTAAAAGCACATTTTAGTTCATATTTCATGGTGTCTCAAAATAGCACAGTTGAGTACACTTAGATGTTCTTAAGATGATCTTAAGAAGTACTAAAGAAGAATTTTTTATATATTAAGTACAAAATTAGTGCACGAAAATAGAGCACTTTAAGTATATTATAGAAATGTACTTTCTTTTTTACCTGGGCCAGTTAATGAACCTCTTTGTTTACGGCAACATATACGTTACATTATACAGACATATATTACTAATTTGTTAATGCTTTTACACTTCCTAAATTTACTTTTAATGTTCGAAAAAAATACAACCGTTTATGCTTTATAAACAAAATATCGCCTTGAACGTACTTTCCGCTTCCGCATTCTTCATAACGCTTGCGCTGAATGTTCTACGCCTTCCCTATTCTACTTACGGAACGAACGCGGCGCCAGTTTCGGAAAGTACGTTCAAGGCGATATTTTGTTTATAAAGCATAAACGGTTGTATTTTTTTTGAAAATGACCGATCGTTTCGCTATAAGACCCTTATTACTCATCTGGTATCGTTTAAAGCCCTTGAAGCTGCACTGAAACTGTAATTTTGACCTTCAACCTGTTGGTAGCCATTGAAATCAATCCACTATAAGGAGAATAATCCTGGAATGTTTTCCTCAAAAACCTTCATTTCTTTTCGACTGATGAAAGAAAGACATGAACATCTTGGATGACATGCTGGGGGTGAGTAAATTTATCAGGAAAAGTGTATTTAAAAGTGGACTAATCCTTTAAGGCGTTAGCTAGGGCCTTGATGCACAGTGTATAGGGACACTGATTACTCAATTACATGCGACAGAATTACAGGGTCGCACATGTCAAAGTCAGCATGAAACTGAAGTTGCGATGGTCTTTTCTTGCCTCTTGCAACATATTATCGAGTGAAACGGCTTCTCAAGCAAGAATAAATGTAGGGCAGGACCATAGGCGGAGTTTGACCATTTTTTAAAAATAAAAATAAATGATAGAATTCACATTTTATTATTTTATTTGTCTAATCTTATTATTTTAGTGAGTAGAATGAGTAAATTAGGGCTAAATCAAGTTTTAAATACTATACAAAAAAATTATTCTCTCCCAATTCCCAACTCCCTTCTCGTTCTGTTCCCGCTATAGAGTACCTCAGAGATGACGTGTTTTTGTATGCAAAACCCGGAAGCGATTTAGCATTTNGTAAGATGTTTAGATTCCGCTATCATGTCTGTAATAAAAGAAATCGACAGCGCATTAATTTTAAAAGACGAACAAAGATCGTTTACACTCATTACTTTCCTACTTCTTCCAGTTCCAGCGTGCGTGCGTGCAGTTGAACTCTGTTGACAACTATGCGTCGCTCAACATACGTCACTTACTGCTTTGCTCTGATTGGTTGTAGGTCTATCCAATTGAGTGCAGAGTTTTTTTTTTTTACAGGTTGGGTTAAGACACGCCCCATAATTCAAGTGCAATGGAGCAGTGTCAGACTCACATTCTGCCTAGAATATGAGTATGATGAAGTCAGGCTAATATCGCAGTGGAACGCAACCCTTCTCGTTCTGTTCCCGCTATAGAGTACCTCAGAGATGAGGTGTTTTTGTATGCAAAACCCGGAAGCGAGTTTCCATTGGCCTAAAGTCTGTGGGTTTTTTTAATGGGTTTTTGCTAAATCGCCTGAAATAAGGTCTGTGGTTAACAAAGCCTCTAAATATTTTCACATTTTGATCTATGACATAAAACACACCAGTTATAACCGCTTGTGATTTTTTAAACCTTTGTGTCTTAAAATCGGCGGTTGCTAACAAATTGCTAAAAGGGACTACTTCCTTTGGCGGGGACTTTAGACATCATCATGACAAACAGGACATTTGGACAGCATTTCTCATGAAAAAGTGGATAAGTATTCATACACAGCGCAGATCATAATCAGCAAGCATGTTTTTAAATAAATTTCTTTTTTAAATAAAGTTTGAGGAAGCTTGGTGGTGGTGACGTTGATCCGCGACCATGGTGTGCTTTAGTCCGTTTATAGCCTACTGTTAGCTTTTTATATCTGACGAATATATTTAGGCTTCAAAATGTACAAATGTTCTGTTAACTTGTAAAGATTATCTTGATAGACAAAACTAGTAAGTGTCATAACCCTTTGTTAAACACAGAGCTTATGTTTTGTGATTTTCCAAAGGTCTATGGGAAAAATGCATAGGCTTTCGATCAAGGGAACCCGTGCGCCGCTAACTTCTGGGTTGGCCTACAAAAACACGTCATCCCTGAGGTACTCTATAGAGAGTATGCATTGACATCACTTTCCCGCCAGTACGCGCTCCCTCAGCTGACTGAGTGGCAAAAGAACCTGCTGCATGACTTGATTTAATAGGGGAAACTGAGAAAACGTACGTGAGTAAAACAAACGATTACACTAAAGGTTGGGCTAAAAAGTGTTCCTTATGACATGTCAAAAGTTGTTTCTGTGAATTGCAGCGATCTATTTGCTTGTTTTTTCTGTAGCTTTCAGCAGTCTGTAAAAATATACCTCAGGTTTTGTGTCAAAGCTATTTGTACAGTCAGTCGCAAAGCTTTTTCCTGTTTTAGATGTGTTTTGTGTGTTTTTCGCAGTATTCAAGCTGAAAACCAATGCTGCCACTCAGTCTTTTGCCACTCAGTGGGCATAACCGCAGTCATAACGGTTGACGGTGACGTCACGTGCATACCCTCTACAGTATATATATATATACCCTCTATAGATATACATATCTTTTATGAAATGTAGAGTTGCCTACATGTTAGATATATAGCCACCATAGACAATTAAGTTTCCCCAAAAATTAGAAATGGCCAAATTGTCCCTCAATATTTTATATTCTTGATGCTGCTCTGCTGCACTTCGTTAGGCGCAGTTCTGTTTGTTATTTGGAGGTCAAAAAGTTTTACAAGTTTTTAGGTTTCTCTGTCTCAATAGTTTAACAGCGCTCGTTAATGTCAAAATGAGTGAGATGGCCAATCAAATCAAAGAAGGCGGGTCTTACAGAAGAATATGAATTCCAACGCAATGCTTTAGTTTTATCTCTGAAAGAGTGCATGGAAATTAGCAGCTAAACATAATATACTGTTTTACGAGAGGAATGCTGAATGACCGAGAGATGCATGCAACTAAACTTTTTTTTAAATGTCACTGTTTTGAATGTAAAATATGGTATAATTCACATTGATTCATGTAACTCATAATTGAATGTGACAAGACAAGAAACGTTTTGCGTTTGCTACATATCAGATATCAGTAAGTGAACGTGTGCATATTTTAAAACAAAATATTATTTGAAGTGAAGTGAAGTGAAGTGAAGTGACATGTGGCCAAGTATGGTGACCCATACTCGGAATTTGTGCTCTGCATTTAACCCATCCAAGTGCACACACACAGCAGTGAACACACACACCGTGAACACACACCCGGAGCAGTGTGTGCTGTTTATATGTAAATAGTTTAAATTGATTAGGCCTACTTCACAACTGCAGTAGAACTTATATTACCCCCAAATGACAGGTTGTCCCGCCCTCATGCCGTAAACACATCAGGAAGTACATTACATTATTTGCACAGCTAAATCATTTATAATTAGGGCTGCAACAACTAATCAATAATAATCGATAATGAACAACGAATGTCATTATCGATTAGTCGCGTCTGCCAACCGTGCACGGAAAACGTCCGCCAGTTGCGTCAAATTACAGCACTGAATAATGCATTTCTATGAACAAAATGCATCTAAAAATAGTGGAGTAAATAGATTTGAGCTGCTGCAGCAAAGGTATATGATCCAAGCTGCACAAAACATTAGAATTCTTTCTTTTAAGCTTCAAGCTAATGCATTAGCGTTTGACATGGCTTGCCCTGTCAGGCGCTTTGACAGATGTGTGTGCTGTTTAATCTGTGAAATGTTTCCTCAGCGCAAAACTTTCATATATCCTTATCTGTAAGTGCTACAAATTATTAGTATTATATTTCCATTTTGCATGAAGGCTCATCCTGACAGTCTGCGTTAAACTTCAAACTTTACTGAATGAGGGCCGGCGCGCACATGCGCGTCAAAGAGACGGGCCACATTAGAGAGGTAGACGAATGAAATTCAGCGCAAAATATTAATTTTGCTGAAATATCTGTTGTTGGACATTAAATTTAGTTTTAAAAGTCAACATGTAATTCATGTATTTTATGAAAGTAACTGTAAAGGGATAACTGCGTGCAATTGAATATAAATATAAGACGTTAATTTACATTTACAGGATAAAGAAATGCCAGTAACAGGTTACTGTGTTCAGAATGAATGTGTGTGTTCCTGCAGAACATTCCTCTTATCTGTTAACATTGAGTTTGTGTTTTTGTTTTTCCTTTCTTAACTTTATTATCTTCATTTTTAATGTAGGGATTTAAACTGCTTATAATAGCTCTTTTGCATATATAAATATATTCACTATATATGTTTTCATAGCATTCAGTTGGCACGTTTATTTGAAGGACAGCATTGGGCAGGATGTGAATAGTGTGTTTTATCAATAAAATAAAAAAGAAATTTGGTGTTTTTATACGATTAATTGAAGAAATTAATTCAGCCAACTAATCGATTATCAAAATGATCATTAGTTGCAGCCCTATTTATAATAAATACCGCAGTATCCTATGATTTCATTGTGACTTTAAAATTATGCTGGTATTTATCAGATATTATATATTAAAATTTATTTATCAAGCTGAATGCACACTGGACAGTGCTCCATTCATTTCCATTCGACTTCAGTACCCAGATTTAATTTTGGTGAATTCTGACATGGACATTTGACCAATCTACTGTAAACATAACAGATTAACCTCTATATAAACTTAAAAGCTTCTGTTTTAAGTAATTCCTCAAAGCCTAGTGTGACTGGAGCTTAAAGAGATAGTTCACCCAAAAAGGAAACTTACTGAATCTCATGTTATTGCAAACCTGTATGATTTGTTTTCTCCTATCTTCATAAAAGAAGATATTTTAATTTTTGTTTAAACAATAAAAGTCAATGTTTTGGAACTAACATTCTCCTAAATATCTTATTATGTGTTCTGCAGAAGATATCAAATCATACAAGTGTAGCGATATTAGCTCAAAGGGGAAATATTAATAATTATTCATAACTCATTATGATTAATTATGAATATTTGAATTAGTTAATCAGATTAACTTGATGTAGCTACATTAACATTACAATCGATAGATCAGTTCATCCTGTGAACACTCAGAATCGATTATTAATTAATTCTAAGAGAATGGTATTTTTCATGGCTACATTAGAGCTGTAATAAGATCTGATCATTTAAGAGCCAATTTATTCACAGATGGGGAGACAGAACCAAATATGTATTGTGCAAGTTTTATTAACTAAATCACGAACACATAACTAAACTGACAAACACATACATACACACACATCACACATAAATGGGTAAAATGATGAATAATAAAGTAAAACCAGAAGTGGGAAACAGGAGGAGCTATAAAGAAACCAAAAACCAGGAAAGAATCCTCAGTATTTATCATAAAACTCTCTTCTTCTTCTTTTATGAAGGAGGTTAACAATTTTAACAAACTAGCAGCAATTTAGTATATTGTACGATACACTCTAAAAAATGCTGGGTTAAAAACAACCCAAGTTGGGTTGAAAATGGACAAACCCAGCGATTGGGTTGTTTTGACCCAGCAGTTGGGTTAAATGTTTGCCCAACCTGCTGGGTAGTTTTATTTAACCCAACAATTGTTTACAAATTACTATATGTCTGGCTTAAAATGAACCCAAAATAGGTTGGAAATTAAAAATCAGACTCATAATTACTAGAGGCAACAATAATAATCAAAAAGATGAGCATTTATTAATAAGCAATTTAATAAATGTTTATTGTTTAAATATTATTCAAAAAAAGTATTAATAAATGTTTGTTTATTAAACATATTAATAAATGTTAATTTCCAACATATTTTGGGTTCATTTTAAGCAAGAAATACAGTTATCTTTAAACAATATTTGGGTTAAATAAAACTACCCAGCAGGTTGGGCAAACATTTAACCCAGCCGCTGGGTTAAAACAACCCATTCGCTGGGTTTGTCCATTTTCAACCCGACTTGGGTTGTTTTTAACCCAGCATTTTTTAGAGTGTACTTGCATTAGGCCTCAGCCTTTCTTGAAGAGCGTCCCAAATATACCGTTGCAGTAGAAAGTCCTGAGGGTTCAGTCTGATGGTGCTGAATTCGTAATCAATATCTTCTGTGTTGAATGAAGAAGCGATAACAAACTTGCATGGTTAGTTTGAATCTTATTAGGAAAGAGTCCTTTTCTCTCCTAGTTAAGCACATTGCTGGGGGCAGGGCAGACCCAGGCCCAAGCAGAAGACAGTCTGTCTATAAATGAATGCAGGAAAGTCTGTTTTCTGTGGGAAAGATGCAGGTTTTCTGTGTCTCTTTGTCTCTGCTCTTCCACGTGGCACATACTTTGGCGCAATAAAACATGTAANTTGTGCACTGGCTTTTAACCTCTGGTCAAAGTCACACCTCTTAGGGTTGACCTGACCAATGAGAAGGTTGTATTTCCGGGCGACAACATTCCTCCTGTCAGGGCTTTTACGACCGAGCATGATTAACTGGCTGAGTTGTTGAAGAACTGTTAAAGATTCTTGTACTACTGATGTGTTGCACAGGTATCGACATATCGTTTTACACAAGCATTTAAATCTTCTCGATACGAACCCATAGACACTAAACATGGCATGATTAAAGTTACCTCAAATGTATCATAAAACATGTGAATACAATACTGAGTACAATACAACAAACAGTAATAATGAATTCCATTTCCTGGGGATATGCATGTTCATTTATAGAACAGTCTGTCTATAAATGAATGCAGGAAAGTCTGTTTTCTGTGGGAAAGATGCAGGTTTTCTGTGTCTCTTTGTCTCTGCTCTTCCACGTGGCACATACTTTGGCGCAATAAAACATGTAACCGAGGCCCCTTGCAAAGGTTGGTCTCCTCAGGGGATGGGGGAAAGACCCCAGTGTGAGTTTTAAACAATTATTGGTTAACTAACCAATAATTGTGTCTGATTTGTCTCAGTCGTTACACAAGTTTGGACCAACATAAGGGTGAGTATATGACAAGCATTTCATTTTTTGGGTGAACATAGATGTTTAAAATTAAATTAAATAGATGTATTGGGGGAAAATAAAATAACTGTGTTCTTATTCTAAAATAGCTTACGGCTTTCTTTTGGGGTAGTGATAAAATTTGGGTTAGTCTGTAGTAACTGGGTTTATATAAAAAAAATTATGTTCTCATTTAGATAGCAAGGTAAATGTAGAGGTAAGATGATAAAAGAATGGAGTTTGAGATATACAGTAATACAGTAATATTGTGAAATTATAACAATTTAAAATAACTTTTCTATTTCAATATATTTTAAAAAGTTATTTATTACTGTGATGCACTGAATTTTCTGCATCATTACTCCAGTCTTCAGTGTCACATGATCCTATTCTAATATGCTAATAAAAGCCATAATGATGACCTGTTCTCATCTGATTCATATTTATCTAAACTGAAAAGCACAGTGTGAGAGAGATATGACTTTTGCTACTCAGTGGAATCATCTCAAATGTCACACTTTAATTGGAAACGCATGAACCTCCAAAATGGACAAACATGCACTCACTCAGGTTTTGGTCTATAATGGCACAATAGCAGCTTTCACAGATTCAACCATAAAAACTTGAACACACAGATATGCACACTGATTCCCCCCAAACATGTGATGCTTTTCTTCAACACTTGCATACACACTTGAATGACTTCCTCTCTTCATTCATGTCTTCACCAGTTCCGCCAATCACATCATTAGCAGCCTGCTTACATCACTCCTCCAGCTCAGATTGTACAGCACACAAACTGCATTCAAATGTATACAGCCAGACATCGTCAGACATCCTCCTGTATGTTGCCCCTCCTGCTTTGTTTATGACTCATGTTTTATATATATAAACAAATATTTTTAATACAAATAATGTATTAACAAATATTTTCAGCAGTGTCCTCATCTGAGAAATGTAGACCTACAACTTCAGCTCTGGATGTGTATATGTGGTATCTCCAGCATACACTACCGTCCAAAAGTTTGGAGTCCATAAAAAAAATCTTTATTCAGCAAGGCTGCATTAAAGGGTTAGTTCACCCAAAAATGAAATTTCTGTCATTAATTACTCACCCTCTTGTCGTTCCAAACCCGTAAGATCTTCGTTCATCTTCGGAACACAAATTAAGACATTTTGATGAAATGCGAGAGGTTTCTGATCCCCAAGAGGAAGCAACGTAATTACCACATTCAAGGTCCAGAAAAGTATTAAAGACATTGTTAAAATAGTTAACGTGACTACAGAGGTTCAACATTAATTTTATGAAGCGACGAGAATACTTTTTTTGTGCGCAAAAACAAAACAAAAATAACGACTTTATTCAACAATTTCTTCTCTTCCCTGTCAGTCTCCTACGCTGTTTACGTTGTATAGTGCAGCGCTTCCAGGTTCTACGTCAGAACGCCGACTCAGTGTTGGCCAATGCTGTTGCAGGAGCCGGCCAATCAGAGGTGCTTCTCAAACGAAGGCTGCATTCTACTGAGACTGCGTCCTCATTAGTCCAGACCTTCGGAGGCTTCTAGACTACAGCCCTCCTCAGGATTAAACGCTAGAATGAGACAGTCTACTCATTCAAGTGCGCATGGCTATGTCATGAATGTTTCCGCCCCCGCGGTCACGTCACGAAAATACTATTTAAACTTAATTTTGGAAAAAATCTTTGTAATAAAAATCTTTATATTAACTGGCTTTCTATTAATGCAATACAGTGAATGACAGCTGTCTGTGGTCTCCCAGTTGCTTACATTATTGGCTGTTTAGTATTAAATGATTAATTTACAGCAAAACATAACATTTATACTTTCATGTCTGAAAACATTATTTTTGTCTTACACTCAGACGAGCTCAGTACGAACTCGTTTTCCATCATTTTTGGAAAGTTTTTTTCTTGAATTTAAATGTGTGCAAAGGATTGTGGGTCATTTAAAGCCGTGAAGGATACATCCAATGCGTCCTTCAAAACAGGCCGAATGAAGGACCCGAAACGAAGGCTGCCTTCCAAGGATCCTTCTGATTGAGATGGCCTTCAGCGACGTTTGATGACAGCAGCTGAGATTTGCAGCCTACTGTTTGATAAGCACCAAATGAGTTGGCGTTCTGACGTAGAACCTGGAAGCGCAGTAAAGACTTTTACAATGTTACAAATGATTTCTATTTCCTTTTTTGAAAAAAAAGTATTATATTAAGCAGCACAACTGTTTTCAACATTAATAATAATAAATGTTTCTTGTTCACCAAATCAGCATATTAGAATGATTTCTGAAGGATCATGTGACACTGAAGACTGGAGTAATGATGCTGAAATTCAGCTTTGCAATCACAGGAATAAATTACATTTTAAATATTCAAATAGAAAACAATTATTTAATTGCCTGGTTAATCATCTGGTTAAATGTAACAATATTTCACAATATTACTGTTTTTACTGTTTTTGTTTTTTTTTATCAAATAAATGCAGCCTTTGTGAGCATAAGACACTTTCAGAAACATTAAAAAAAATCTTACAGACCCAAACTTATTAAAATTGGTGTATGTTGTGTCTGAAGCAGTTGTTCTAAATAAAGATAAAACAGGCAGTGGTTTGATGATGATGTGAAGTTTGGCCGGCACAAACTTCAGAACGGCATTAATGGAATGACAAATTCTGTCACCATTTACTCATGTCATTCCAGAACTTTCTTTCTTCTGTGGAACACGGAGCATATTCAAACTTGGCACTTGAAAACACCGATTTGACATCAGTGATGCCAAACTCCACTGGTCTCATACTTGATCACAGTATGTCAAATTTTAATATTCATAAGTGCATTTTTAATTTCACCCTCACAAAACAAAGCTGTTGTTTGGCAATGTCACATGAGCTGTTTTACTACTTTCATCATACGACCCCAAATCAAGAAAAGTTGGGACATTTTGTAAAACGCAGTAAAATCAGGAATCTGTGATTTGTTAATTCGCTTGAACCTTTATTTAACTTTAAAAAAAAAAAAAAAAAAAATGTTTCCACTGGCCAAATTAATTGTATTTTGTAAATATATGGCTGCAACACACTCCAAAAAATGCTAAATAACAGTGTAAAGATTACGGAATATCCAAGTTAAACGGTTTTGAAACAGTCAGCAGGTGAATTGGTAATAGGTGAGGGTATCGTGTTTGTGTATAAAAGGAACATCCACCAAAGACTCGTTTTTTTAAGGAAAGATGGGTCATGGCTCACCACTTTGAGAGAATTGTCAAACAATTCAAAAATCACATTTCTCAATGCAAGATTGCAAAGTATTTAGGTCTTTCACCATCTACCACATAATATTGTGAAAAGATTCAGGGAATCCAGATAAATCTCAGTCTGTTTAGGGCAAGGCAGGAAACTTCTGTTGAATGTACGTGACATTGAGCCTTCAGATGGCACTGCATGAGAAACCATCACGTTACTGTGTTACAAACAGCCACATGGGCTCGGGTGTTCTTTAGAAAACCGTTGTCACTTAACAATCCGCCGCTGCATCAAGAAATGCAACTTGAATTTCTGTTACACAAGGATAAAGCTATACATCAATTCTATGCAGAGATGCCAGTGAGCTCTCTGGGTCTGAGCTCATCTCAGATGGTCTAAAAGACAGTGGAAATGTGTGCTGTGGTCAGACGAGTCCACGTTTCAGCATGTTTTTGGAAAAAACAGACATTGAGTTCTTAGTCCTGAAGACAAAAGGGACCATCTAGACTTTCATCAGCAACAGGTACAAAAGCAAACATCTGTCATGGTATGGAGGTGCATCAGTGCAAACGGCATTTGCATATGTGTGAAGGTACCATTGACTTGGAGACATATACTGGGGATGTACAGAGACATATACTGCCTTCAAGATGACATCTTTCCTGGAAAGCAAGACTGATATTGTGAATCAATTTCCAGATGTTTTTGAAGGTCAAGGAACGTTGCCATTTACTTACAAAATACAGCTGAAGGAAAATGCTACACCAGTCATCCATGCCCCTCGGCGGGTTCCTGTCCCTCTGCGAGAGCCCTTGAAGCAGGAATTGGATCACTTGGCCCAATTAGGAGTCATAAAGGATTGAACCACCAACAGATTGGGTAAACTCCATCACTTGTGTGAAAAAGCCTAATGGTGAATTAAGAGTGTGCTTAGATCCTAAAGACCTTAATGATAACATCAAAAGAGAACACTATCAGATACCCACATGTGAAGAGATTCTTATAGTGAAATGTCCGGTGCCCAATTTTTTTGTAAATTGTGTTGCTGCCATCAAAATGTATTTATTTACAAAATACAATCAAGTTGGTCATGTGAAAACATCTTTTCTTTGTACTTTTGTCAATTAAATAAAGGTTCATGAGAATTAACAAATCACATATTCTTGATGTTGTGTTTTACAAAATGTCCCAACTTTTCTTGATTTGGGGTTAATGGTGCTTGTGGTACATTTGTGTTTCACAGAAGAAAGAGAACAACATTTTTGGGTAAACTATCTCTTAACCAGTCACAGTTTTAGTTAGGGCTGGATTATTATGTTGTCATGTAATGTTAACATGCAATTTTTTTTAGCCAAATCACCACTGTCACCTAAAGTAGGACAAGGATTCTGGGCGATGGGAGATGGAGGCCTCGCAGAACCGTTGTAGTGTGCACTTGATACACTGATTGTGTGTTTCTATTAACTGAACGAACATAACAGCGGGGTGATGCGGAGGCCCGGAGCAGCCGGTGAGCGCGCACGCCGCTGCCTCCAACAGTTTCCTGTGGCAGTTTATCATTCTTTTTTCAGAGCAAGCAAAAAAAGTGAAGAAGTGAGCAACGCAGAGAGAAACTCCTGGGAAGTAAGACAGTCTCATAGGGTACAAACCCACAGCCGTTAAAAAAAGAGCCAGCAGCGCGAGCGGGGGACGGGATGAGTCACTCGCGAGGCGTCGACGGCCCGCTTTGATCAGCCGCGGTTGGGGTCTCGCGCTGTAAAATATTTGAACAAGACGAATAGCCGGTGAGTCACGGCAACGGCTCTAGAGCCAAGTGTGTTGTGTTTCTAAAAATATCCTGATAAATTCGATAAAAATGATAAAAGGGAATTGCAATACTACTGAAAAGGACTATATTCGCCTCTTGAAGGAGGAAAAGGGGACAATTAGGGACAAAAATAGATAATAGCCTACCAAAATGTCAACAGAAATGAATAAACACATAGCCAAAACTTACAAAAACTAGGCTATATATTCAAAAGGCTAGCTATGCCTATAGTATCTGTGAAAATAATGGACAAAGAACATTGTGTTAATAATTTACACGTGTTAGTTTTTAATTAAATTAATAATCCACATGAAAAAATACTATAGTAATTTATAGTAAATAGCCTACTATAGTGTTTTTGAACCATAGTAAAGTACTTGAAATAATTTGTTGTGGTATTTCTATAGGCATAGTTGCTGTGGTAATATAACAACAGTATTATACTACAATGCACTACAGTTTACTGTAGTAAAAACTAAAGTATACTACAGTATTTATTACAGTTTATTAGTTCACTATAGTTAATATACTACAGTATGCTGGAGCATTCATTAACAGTGAACACTAGGCTATAATATGTACAGTATACTACAATTACTATATGGTTCAAAAACACTGTAGTATTTACTATAAATTACTATAGTATTTTTTCATGTGGGAAACTTTGGTACAAATAAATGTAAAATTCCACTGTTTTCTGCAGCTATTCCATGTCATTGGATGCACCAAATCTGAAAGCAGAGCAGAAAAAGAGTTTGTTTTGGAAGCATTCAGAAGGATGCAAATAGCTTGTAAAGTGACATTGAGATATTCGTCAAATAAGCTGGTTGTCAGACCAAACACTTTTGTAAATAGATATATGCCCGTGAAGTTCTCGCTTGCTATTTAAAGATGAGCAGTTTACATTCGAGAGTTTTATTTATGATAATAATGAATAATAATAATAACAATAATTGTAGTATTGATTTTTGTCTTCAGTTAAATTGATCTATTTTCTCCTGTTGAAAGCAGTCAAAAATTATGTTGTTAAATGTTTTGTGTCCCACTGTCCCATTCTTTCTCGCGCGCGCTCCTCTGCGGTGCTTAGGACCGAAACAAAAGCTGCGCGCGGGGAGGAAAAGAGGAAAGGAGCTGGTGACGTCGGGAAGACTCAGT
The DNA here is from genome assembly GCA_003731715.1 of Anabarilius grahami. Lineage (NCBI taxonomy): Eukaryota > Metazoa > Chordata > Actinopteri > Cypriniformes > Xenocyprididae > Anabarilius > Anabarilius grahami. Next base: position 159,046 of record RJVU01000233.1, on the reverse strand, counting down.
CACACACACACTCCTCCTCCTCCTCTCTCTCTTTTCTCAGTGTAAATACCATCTCCACCAGATGAGCGGACGCACTGGATGTTTCTGTATAACATCACAGAAGACTTCAGTATCTTTACTGGCTGATATAGATGTTTTGTTGTTTTTGCTTGCATGTTTTGTTTTGTTTTAAGTGATATTATTATTAGACATCAGCACTCGGCGTCTATATCTTTCGCGACCCGTTCTGCTTTCAGAGAGCCTCAAAACTGAGGAAGAGGCAGATCTTCTCGACACATCCAACCCTAAACCTCACCCCAGGATATGACAAAGATTCCTGGAGTCAGGGGGAAAATACCACAGAGGAGCCACATATAGTAAGACTGGACTGTACCGCGCGAGGGGCGGAATGGCGTTGTGGAAAGGACTCCTTAACATTCTTCAATGTGCACCCTGGTTGCGATAGAGAGAACAGAAACACACCAAGACCTGCTGCAGCAACACAGAGGGTAATACACACATACAAAAGGGGACATTTTCCTTGTCAGACCGCGTTAAGATGCGCTGTTCTTCAGCACGCGAGCGGACGCATGCCATGCTGTAGCGCGGCGCAGCCAAATGGCACGAGCCAGCGCGACCGAATCGCTCTGACGTTCGCGGAGGACAAGACGTATGATGATGAGCGGCAGCTGCCGTGGGACCAGTCTGCTTGTCCCGATGCATTCTCCACTTTCCATTCGGTTCGCCTTCACTCTTCCTCGCACACACCTGCTAGTATTCTCTCTCTCTGTTTTGGGAACGCGTGTAGGCAAATAGAACCGCGTCTGGCGTGGGAACAATGGAGTTGTCAGAGGTTCGCTGTTCCAGCGCGAGCGAGGAGCTGTACACCATCAACAAAACCCCCAGTAACAACAACGGTAACCGACCGAAGCGCTTGCTGTGGCAGAATGCCGTGCGACACATCACTGAGCAGCGCTTCATTCACGAACACAGCCCGAAACCCGTCTCACCGGACGAGCCTCACGCGCAGGGCTCGCGCAAACATTCCGCCGGCAGGACGTCGGTGAGCGACCGGCACAACAACGGTGGCACTAAAGTCTTCCCCGAACGCTCGAGCAGTGACCTGGGTTTCCTGCAGATCGACTGCGCGCCCAGCAACTCAGACTTCTTCCTGAGCTGGGGCTACACGTACCGCGGGGTCATCTTTCCCACGCTGCGCTACGCCTTCAAGTCCAGGGACCTCGAGCGCCTGTACCAGCGCTACTTCCTGGGCCAGCGACGGAAGTCCGTGGTGGTCATGAACATTCTGGACGTGGTGACTAAGCTGACTCTGCTCGTGCTGCACCTGACCCTGGCGTCCACGCCGATGGACCCGATCAAAGGAATGCTGCTCGGCTTCTTCACGGGCATCGAGGTTGTCATCTGCGCTCTGGTTGTGGTGCGCAAGGACACGAGCTCGCACGGTTACCTGCAGTACAGCGGTGCGGTGACCTGGGTCGCCATGGCCACGCAGATCCTCGCGACGGGACTGGGCTACGGCTTGCTCGGGGATGGGATAGGGTACGTGCTCTTCACGCTCTTTGCCACCTACAGCATGCTGCCGCTGCCTCTCACCTGGGCCATCGTGGCGGGACTGCTGACCTCCGCGCTGCACATCGCGCTCCAGCTGCTGGTGCCCCCTCGAGCGCAGATCCCCACGAATCAGGTGAGACAAGAGTGAATCAGAGAAACGTGCAATATTACATCATGGCAAGTTTGTGTGCATTGGTGCGGGTGCAACACTGGATGTTTTCAGTGCTTCAGGCATTTAACCCAAGCGCAACGGTCGCTGTCCACCTGACGTGGTGCTGAAAGTAACATTTTAAGGTCGTTCGTTGCGGATTGCTTTGTGATGCTCTGTCTGATATTGATGTCTTGTTTTTGCGGTCCAAATTTTGTAGAGGTCAGTAAAGGTCAAGAAGAGCTCGTGAATGCGGCAAAGCAGTCATAATAGAGCACTGCAGTCAGTTACCCATTTCACTAACATCTGAGCTTAAGCATTGTTTTTTCAAAATATGTTTATAAAAACATATGTTTTTGTATATATTTACCAAAAAAATCCAAGACAATTAAAGGAATAGATTACCCCGAATGCGAAAATGCTGCACTCAAAAACAAATGCTGGGTTAAAAATAACCCAAGTTGGGTTAAATATGCACAAACCCAGCAATTGGGTTGTTTTAACCCAGCGGTTGGGTTAAATGTTTGACCCAACCTGCTGGGTAGTTTTATTCAATTATTGTTTAAAAATTACTATATTGCTCACTTAAAATGAACCCAAAATAGGTAACATTTATTACGAAGTTTACTTATTACTACTTATAATAAACATTTATTAAATTGCTTATTAATAAACGTTCACATTTTTTTTTTATTACTGTTTCCTCTAGTAATTATGTGTCTGATTTTTAATTTCCAACCTATTTTGGGTTTATTTTAAGCCAGCCATATAGTAATTTTTTTAGAATAGTTGAGTTAAATAAAACAACCCAGCAGGTTGGGTCAAACATTTAACCCAATCGCTGGGTTTGTCCATATTTAACCCAACTTAGGTTGTTTTTAACCCAGCATTTTTTAGAGTGTGCCAGCATTTACTGTACGACTTTCTTTCTTCTGTGGAAAAATTTAGTTTTTTTTTTTGTTTGTTTTTGTGGCCATACAATGAAAGTCAATAGGGGTTCAAAGTAGTTTTCACACCAGTGTTCTTCAAAATATCTTCTTTTGTGGGGTTTGGAACCACATGAGGATAAGTAAATGATGACGGTTTTCATTTTGGGTGAACTATCCCTTTATTATTGCTTTTAATTGCATGGACACGGTTGCATGTGCGTGTGTATGCAAGTCAACAAAGCATTTTTCCCTCTCTGTCAGATGCTAGAGAGATTCTAAATGACAAGCTGACCTGAGACCAGTACACTTTACACATGTGATCATGTCATAACACATCTAAACTGAGTCGTAGTGTAACACTACAGTTATTCTGTGACATTCACCTGCATAGACACAATTTACACAAACAAGCAAACATGCTGTATACACAAAAACAAGCACACAGACGCACACAACAGACAAGAGACAGGAAGCTGTGTGAGTTAATTATAGAGTGCAAAGATTATTCACTGTGATTACAGCAGAGAGAGACAGACAGACAAGAGTTCACTCTAAAAACTGCTGGGTTAAATATGGACAAAACCAGGGATTGGGTTGTTTTCACCCAGCCATTTTTTTCAACCAATTTTGGATTTATTTTTTAGCCAGCAATATAGTAATATAGTAAAAGGCGTGTTTTTGCTCACCCCCAAATAGGGGCAAATTTGTGGGGTATTTTAAGCTGAAACTTGACCAGACCAGAGACTTATATTACATCATGTGAAAGAGGGCATAATAGGTGCCTTTTAACCCAACATGCTGGGTTTGTCCATATTTTACCCAGCTTGGGTTTTTTTAACCCAGCATTTTTTAGAGTGTTGTTTGGTGTCCTTTCACACACAGATTCAGGCCAGATCCAGATGTCTATATGCAGATTCAGGTCAAAATAGCCAAACCCAAAAATGTGTACGTGTCCAAGCAGTGGTCGAAGATGCTGTGTGAGGTAGACTGTAAAAATAGCATGCGTGGGAGGGAGATATGGAGAAGGGCTCTCTGACTCACACACTTGTCTGCCAGCATCTCTGTTTCCCTCTCCTTCGCTCATACTGCAGGACGCGCTCACGCACACACACCCTCAGACCTGACCGCACACCTGTTTCGGTGTTTAGCGCTACGTAAGTAGAATGCCGTCAATGGCTGGGTAAGATGGACGTCGGTTATCATGTGGTTGCTTTCTTGTGCTCTCTCTGGGTTTATGGAAACTCCTGCAGGGTCTCCATCAATCATTTATTAGACACTTCACAAACTCCGCCAGACCAATGTGAGAGTGTTGTGTGCAGTAGGGTGGATTGTGGATAGTCAAAGTGCAGGGAGACGAGGGACATGTGGGCCAAAAAAGTATTTCCTGCATTAAGAGCGTGAGGTTTTGAGTTCAAATCTTGCTTGACTGACAATAAACACACGCACTTTGGGTTTCCATGTTTTATGGGGACTTTCCATAGACATAATGATTTTTATATGGTTCAAACTGTATATTCTATCCCATAACCCTAAACCTACCCATTACAGAAAACTTTCTGCATTTTTACATTTTCAAAAAACATTATTTAATGATTTATAAGCTGTTTTCCTAATGGAGAACAAAAAATATTCTTGATATCTAAGATTTCTGGTATTGTCTTCATTGTTGGGACATTTTATCCCCATAATGTATGAATACCTGAACCACACACATATACATAAATATATACATTTTTAAATGTTTTTAAAATAAGTATTATATTTGATCAAAAATACAGTAAAAAAAAGTCATTTTAAAAGAGATTAAATTGTAAGAAATTAATTCAAAGAGTATTATTCAGTAAGGACATGTTAAGTTGATCAAAAGTGACAGTAAAGACATTTATAATTTTGCTAAATCAATTATGTTCTGTTGAGCTTTCTATTCATCAAAGAATCCTGTATGTATCACAGGTTACCACAAAATTTACATCTTTTCAACATTGATAATAATAAGAAATGTTTCTTGAGTAGCAAATCAGCATATTAGAATGATTTCTAAGGATCATGTGACACTGAAGACTGGAGTAATGATGCTGAAAATTCAGCTTTGCCATCACAGGAATAAATTACATTTATAGAGTTATTTGAAATTTGAATAATATTTCACAATATTATCATTTCACTGTATTTTTTTTATCAAATAAATGCAGCCTTAGTGAGCATAAGATACTTCTTAGTGAGCATAAAATACGTGTGTGTGTGTGTGCATGAGCGTGTGTGTATGTGTAATGACCCTAAAAAGTATTTGGAGACTATCTTCATTAAAAATGTATAACAAATATTGAAGCAAGTGTAGTAGCAATATAAAGAGTAACAATTCAAAACAGAGACAGAGAGTCTCAGACACTTTTTGGCTGTCAAAAGTTGCGGATACAGTATTTTGTTAATTCTACTATAGGACACCTATCTGATTTTGAAAGTGAAGTGAAGTGACATGTGGCCAAGTATGGTGACCCATACTCGGAATTTGTGCTCTGCATTTAACTCATCCAAGTGCACACACACAGCAGTGAACACACACACCGTGAACACACACCCGGAGCAGTGGGCAGCCATTGCTGCGGCGCCCGGGGAGCAGTTGGGGGTACGGTGCCTTGCTCAAGGGTCTCACCTCAGTCGTGGTATTGAGGGTGGGGAGAGCGCTGGACATTCACTCCCCTCACCGACAATCCCTGCCGGACCTGAGACTCGAACCCATGACCTTTGGGTTACAAGTCCGACTCTCTATCCATTAGGCCACAACTGCCCCAAATGGGGAGGGGAGCTGACTTCATACATCCACTAAAAAGGACCTTCAAGGCAAATGGCTAAATCTTTCAGAAAAAGGGAAATTAGTTTAGAGAAAAGCTCATTTGTTTGCAGACACATATCTATTTTGTATCAAATACAATGAAATGCAGACATTTTTAAGTGTGACTTAAGTGTCCAATATATACATCCAAATACCTTTTTGGTGTCACAAAAAGTTAGCATCTTTTGTTGCATTTCATTTTGTGGAACAGAAAATGACAGAGAAGTGGAGCATCGTTTGGTGGGGGCAGCGCTCCGTGCCCAATATTGCTGCCCTACATATGCTGTGGTCTGCCATTGACTTGAGGGAAAGATGATATTAATATAACAAAGTTTAGTTTGAGGGGAGGATTCAGAGTGAAATCACTTCAGACAGCTTACTGCAGTGGCTGTTTTCACCAAAAATGAATTGAGATCACAATATCCCAGATTTTTTTAAGGGATATAATTCACCCAAAAATGAAAATTCTGTTATCATTTACTCACCCTCAAGTTGTTCCAACAAACCCATATGAAATTCTTTCTTCTGCTGAACACAAAAGAAGATATTTTGAAGAATATGGGTAACCAAACAGATAATGGGCCTCATTAACTTCCATAGTATGGAGAAAAAAAATAGTCAATGAAGACCCATCAACTGTTTGGTTAAAGACATTCTTCAAAATATCTTCATTTGTGTTCAGCAAAAGAATTTTTTTTATATGGGTTCGGAACAAGGGTTAGTTCACCCAAAAATGAAAATTATGTCATTTATTACTCACCCGCATGCCGTTCCACACCCGCAAGACCTTCATTAATCTTCAGAACGCAAATTGAGATATTTTTGTTGAAATCCGATGGCTCCGTGAGGCCTGCATAGGGAGCAATGACATTTCCTCTCTCAAGATCCATAAAGGTACTAAAAACATATTTAAATCAGTTCATGTGAGTACAGTGGTTCAATATTAAGATTATAAAGCGACAAGAATATTTTTGGTGCGCCAAAAAAACCAAAATGATGTCTTATATATTGATGGCCGATTTCAAAACACTGCTTCAGGAAGCTTAGGAGCATAATCAGTGTGTCGAATCTGCGGTTCAGAGCGCCAAAGTCATGTGATTCCAGCAGTTTGGCGGCTTGACACGCGATCTGAATCATGATTCGACACGCTGATTAATTTATGCTCCGAAGCTTCCTGAAGCAGTGTTTTGAAATCGGGCATCACTTTATAAGTCTTTTTTTTTTTTTTTTTTTTGGGCGCACCAAAAATATTCTTTTCGCTTTATAATATTAATATTGAACCACTGTAGTCACATGAACTGATTTAAATATGTTTTTAGTACATTAATGGATCTTGAGAGAGGAAATGTCATTGCTGGCTATAGAGGCCTCACTGAGTCATCGGATTTCAACTAAAATATCTTAATTTGTGTTCCGAAGATCAACAAAGGTCTTACGGGTGTAAAACGGGTGAGTAATAAATGACAGAATTTTCATTTTTGGGTAAACTAACCCTTTAAGGAAGCTAAATCTGCTTCATTGCAGATTTTTTGGGGGGCTGAAATGAACTTTTCTCTGAGATGAACTACTTGCAGAAACCTGAATGCATGTGTACAGTGAGCAAACAACACATTTATGGACCTTATTGCTCATGTAGATTTTAACACATGAATACAGTACAGAAATCAATAACAGCGGGCTGCCTGGTCAATTAAATGTTTTTATGTCTGGGTGATAAATAATGTATCTTTCAATAGCATTTGAGCTCTGACACCGTAGATGTTCCTGCCGTGTAATCAAAACCTTGAGAACAATCAGTTGCTGCTAACAATGATAGTGTAAAATTGTACTGAGATCAGTATTACACTGTAGAAAGCAACATGGACAGGATTAGTAGGTAACGGTCCAACGCATCAGGTTTGATTAGGGAAAATGTCTCAGACAAACCTCCACAGCGTTCAGCGAGAAGGCTAGATCGTCCCGTTTTATATTAAACAAATGGCAGAAAGCCAGAATGGAAATGCAGTGGTGAGTTTTTTGGCTTCATAATAGACCTCAGTAAGAGTAGATGGCATATTTAATTTGACACGACTAAGGCTGTGACGGATAGGAGTACAGAGTGTGCTGTTCAATATGAATCTAAATAAATACTGTTGCGTTTATATAATAATAATATAAAAAAGGTCGAATACTGTTGTGTACCTGGGTATCAGTTAATAACCTTATAAAAATACAACAAATTGCCAGTGAATAAAAACTCCGGCATGTTGACTAGACTGTTTTACATCAAATTAAATATGGCTTCTACTCTCTGACTAAAGATTAACAGGGCACAAGAACACAGGACCATTATAGTCATTCAAAATAGATTGAGATTAACCCTGACCGCATCAGAGAAAAGTGCTGGGAGTGAAATGTGTAAAAGTGCTCTAGGTAATCAGGTGCAGCGGTGCTGCTGTATAGCACTTAAAGGTCTGGGCTGTCAGAAGAAAAGGTTGTGGGGTTTAATCTTAGAGCTGCCGAGAGGTCACAGCGAGCGGCAGTGAAGCTATTCCCATAATGCATTGCTCATCTGCCGTAAGATGCTCCATGGAGACTGGCTGCTGTATGTCACTTAAAAATACCCTAAATGTCAAATTTCAATTTCAAAGTTTATCAGATCGGCATTGTAATGTTTCTGCTCGCTGGTTGAATTATCAGTGGACAGCAGCCCATCTATTGGAAATCTCAGAGGCAGCATTTTACAACTATAATCAACCCCAGTAATTAAATGGAGTGTTAATTAAATCTCAGTTCGGCTCCTCGGCGTGGTGAAGACTCTCTGGCTGGAGTACAATGTTGATATTAACAGTTTCATTAAATCTGTTGGTCTAGGAGTGCTTTGCAGTTGTTGTTGGTTTTTTTCCTCTCTCTTTAATTTGTTGCAGTCAATGAGAGTCAGTCATTTTTAACGATTTCTGCTGCATGTTGACGGATATCACTGTACTTTGCTGAGATAATTATGGTGTTAAAGGCTATAGTTAAAGTGCACTGTGTTTGTGTGTGCGTTTGAAGTATTCATGTAAGTGATCTAACAGATTTGTTCTGTAAATTCTCCTGCTGTAACACACACGTTATGAAATGTACAGTGGCCCCAAAGTGTATTTTGATATTTAAGCCACAATGCACGAATTTCATAGAAAAAATGCCACTATTTTAGTTGAAAATTCTCATGTTTCTCACAATTTGGACTGTTTCTCACAATTGCAACTTTATTTTTCAAAATTGGGACTTTATATCTTACAATTCACCCTTTTGTTCTCATAATAGCAACTTTATATTTCACAGTTGCAATTCTATATCTCATATTATGGGCTATTGCTTATAATTAAGACTTTGTGTCTCAACATTGAGACTAGTTCTTATAACTGACCCATTTGTCTAATGTATATTTCACAATTTGGACTTTAGTCTGAGGCAGAAACAGGTTTCTACATTCCCCTGAGAAACTTTGCATTCGCTTGAAAGAATTCAAAAGTATTGCAAGCGAACGCAAGGTTTCTCGGGGGAATGCAAACATTTTGAGAGTGAACGCAAAGTTTCTCTAGGGAACGTAAAACATTTGCAAGACAATGCAAAAGCATTGACATTAAATTTTTCCTCCCATCTTTTTTCCATCATCATGTGCCTTTAGGGGCTCTGTAGAATTCCAAACTTTTCAAAACATGTCACATATAGGCATTTCTTATGTTTTAAGTAAATAATATTGTTCAAAATTAAGACAAAGTTATTGTGACTTTCTGTTTGTCAAATGTTAGTGGATCATGTCCATAATTACTGTGATGAACTACACCTGTGATTCAAGTACAAATATGAACTGACTTTAAAACGACATTGGGAAATTTACCTGTAGATAAATGTAAAGATAGAAAGACTCATCTTCATTAGTCTATAGGCTGTTCATGTTTTCATATGTGGAGAGGCATTTGTATGATGTGAGATAATATATTTTAAGGTCAGTGATTTGAATGGGGAAAGTCTGAAATAACGAGCTTCCCTATTAAAACTGTCCACATCACTGACCTCTGTGTGTGTGTTATTTTTATATTATAAAGCACACACATAGCTAAAGTGCACGTTGGTGTTGTTTATGTGTTTGTAAATATCATTTGCAATTACTATTTGCATTTAAGTCAATTTGCATGCTATACTTGAATGTTGATAATGTTTACTGCATTGGTTGTGTGTGTGTGTGTGTGTACCAGAGGGGTTGTATTAATTAGGGCCCCTTTTATTGGCTCTGTCTGAAATGGCAGTCCTTTAATGCCCCCGCGGGACAAAAAAAAAAGAAAAAAAAAAGACCTAGAGTAATTGAAACTGTAAAGGATGGGGGGCTCGTTAATCAGTCATAAAATTTAGATTCCCACAAGGGATGTGTCTAACTGAAGCACACACACACACACACACACATAAATGCCTATGAGGCTTTTGTAGTAATAGGTGCAGAGGCATGCTTAAACATGTTTTGCAGTGATTGTTTTAGAGTGTTAATGATTGCAGGTGGTTACATCATACTCTCTGGAGATTTTCACGACATGTTTGGTAATGCGTGTGTATTTTTGGAGTCCTCTGAGAGGCATGACAGTATATGTTCCAAATGCAGTAAACTAACAGTGTTTGTTCTCATGTCTAAATATAAAAATGCACCTCTGTGCTTTTTAGCTATGGCTTAGTGGGTACTTTACTCCGGACAGACAAAAAGAATGTCTTTTATAATGTTGATGTCTGTTTTGTTGTATTTAGTCTCAGTATGAAGTCAAAACTGCTTGATTAGACACTATTGGTCTTGTTTTCACCGAGCAGTACAGGACAGTACACTGCCAACAGTACCCTTACTTGATTGGCGTGGTGCATGACGGAAAGTAGCGATCGATGTCATTCTCGCACGAAGAAGAAAGCGACACAGTAAACAACAATCTACGACATACAGCAGATTTTGGTCTAGTTTCTCGGCATAAGGCTGTTTGTCACAAGAAGAAACGGTATTGTGTTACAACTTTATTAGAAAATGGCGCCTCTTGTGTTGTCATTCCCCTTGTAGCACGTGCAAGTGACGATTCTCTGTCAACCAATCAACATTCTGCAGTGAGTCTAGCTCAACCCTTTTGTACTGGACTACTGTGCTAGGTACCCCAACAGAAGGGTCCCAAAAAGTGGTATGGTACGGTTCGGAATTAGGGTACCATTCATAACTTCTGACAATGGAAACTAGGCATAATTGTACCTTGTAAATACAATAGTTTCACTGGAAATTTCATACCAGCCAGCCAATCACACTGGAGTTACAATTTTAGAAGGCGGCTTTATTCATGTTTTATTTGGTGGCCCAACTAAGGAAAACAGCATTCATACATCTGACAAATTTACAAACTTATCGCTGGTAGAAACAAGATGAATTTGTTCTGATTGTAAAATTTTTTTTTATATATATATTTATTTGAAAGTTAGTATATTTTATTTCTTATTGATTTCAGAGTTCTAGCTGGTTCAATCCAGATTAAATATATTTAGCAGTATATAGATTTGGTATCAACCCTCAATTTTCTCTCACCTCTGCGGCTTCACCTAGTGGATGGGCTGCATGAGTCCTCTTTGTTGTTGTTTTTTTCCTCTTGGGATGTGGCAAGCCAATCAGAAAATGGAAACCAATTTAGAAATGTATGGTAGGAGAACAGCTAAGCTGTTGCCTAAAGGCAAGCTAAAATATGCAAATCATTGGCAGTAAGTGACTTCATGTTTGTAAATGTGTTGGTTTGTTCTAACGTACTTATGCATAAGATATGTAAGGAAAGCAAAAATCAGCAATGGAAAATCTGCATGGTTTCAACTTGATATTGACAAATGTATCATAAGAAAATCATAGAGTGTGTGAATTTTAATCAAAATGGTCATTAATATTTGGACCAAAATGGTCATTAGTAATTGGACCAAAAGCAAACACTAAAGGTTTTTTAAAAATATCTTTGCTTTAAGAACATTTGAAATTATAACATGCTGTAACATATTGTGCCTCCAGTATATGACTGACATTTATTAATTGCACATTAATGTGCATGTGTGTGAAATAGAGAGAAAGATGACATTTAGCTTCTGTCTCCTAGGGAATAGTACTGCATTTAAATTAAAATAAGCATTTAAGTATTTTTCTCCTGTATGCTCATGCTCAAGGTCTAAAATGTACACTTGCCAAATGCGAGAAAAAATGGCTTTGGCAAGTAAATAAAATTTACTTGGCAATGGCTGTTATCTGTAAAATGAGGAAATATTCTTCACATTAATCCACCAAAATGAAATTAATCTTAATCTAAATGAATCATCTTTTATATGCTGCAAGTAACCCAGTGACCTGCATTTGTCACTAATGCAAGAAAACAGAAAAATAATCCCACAATAGAAAAATGCACAATAGTTCATTAGTATCCATGTGTGGTTTCACCTGCAGTTTACTACACTAATTTCTTAAGGTCAGTAAAATTCTCTGTTTGTCTTCTCTCTCTCTTCAGCTGTTAGCTCAGGTGCTGCTGTTCTTATGTATAAACACTGCAGGGATGTTTATCAGCTACCTGTCAGACCGCGCCCAGCGACAGGCCTTTCTGGAGACACGCAGGTGCATCGAGGCACGTCTCCGCCTGGAGACGGAGAACCAGCGACAGGTTAGTGTTCGCAAATTTCAAAAGTTTCCTTCACACACTCCTTGACACATGTAAACCTGTTTGTGGCCTGAATGCTTCAGGAAGTTTCTAGGAAGTCTATGTGTTTGTGTGCAAAACAAAATACTCATTCAATGAATTACCATGCAAACCGTACAAAATACCACATTTATATCTCCTTGTCGTGCGCTTGATGTACCAGCTACCGTAACAATATTATTTTGACAGAATTTTCCGTATTTATTTATTACAGGTGTTTTACCTGTATTTTGAATTTTGAACTTCATTGTGTTGTGTTTTAGGGTTAACGGAAATGTCTGTAAAATTACTGGATAATGTCCTGGTAGTTTTCTACCAGTACATCTGTTTTTTTTATGGAATTTTTTTTTTTACATTGTGTAGTATATGTTGTAACTATGTTATTTTGTACAGTATGTATTGCACAGGCAGCCAATACTTGACAATTTTGAACATGTTCATTTGGTCAATTAGCAGAAGTGTTTATTTACTCATTTTGTCACTTCCAGAATTTCTGTTTTCAAATTTGAGTAAATGTTGTCTAAAATAAGTTTTTGCTATGCTTGAATTCTGTTTAATATCCAAATTATATTGGACACTGCATGTTATCACTGGAAAAAGAAATTTAAACAATTATTATGATTTTACAGTAGTAGCCATAATTGGTACTTTGGCAGAAACTATGGATACCATGGTAAATTTTGTAATACTGCACAGAGGAAAATCAAACAGACAGTTGTGTCAATGGACACACACAAGTACACATCCATTCAAAAGTTTGAGGTTGGCAATATTTTTTAATGTTTTTGAAAGAAGTCTCTTATGCTCACCAAGGCAGCATTTATGTGATCAAAAATACAGTAAAAACGGTAATATGAAATATTATTAAATAGCTGTTTTCTGTTAAATAACTGGTAAATAACAAACAATTGTTTTCTGTCTAAATATAGTTTAAAATGTAATTTATTTATTCCTGTGATGCAAAGCTGAATTTTCAGCATCATTACTCCAGTCTTCAGTGTCACGTGATCCTTCAGGAATCATTCTAATATGCTGATTTGGTGCTCAAGAAACGTTTCATATTATTATCAATGTTCAAAACAGTTAATATTTTTGTGGAAACTGTGATACGTTTCTTTCCAGGATTCTTTAATGAATAGAAAGTAAAAAAGGATAGCATTTATTTAAAATGGAAATCTTTTGTAACATATTATAAATGTTTTTTTTGTGTCTTTTGTCCAATTTAATATGTCCTTCCTGAATATAAGTATTAATTTCTTTAAAAAAATAACTGACCCCAAACTTTTAAAAGATAGTGTACATGCAAGTGCACACACACACACAATCACGTGCAAATGTAATGTTGCTATATCACACTCCTTTTCCAGCACTGAGCCGCAGTGGGTGAGAGTAATTGATTTGAAGATGAGAACAGCATCTCATGGGGACAGGCTAGTGTAGAAAGGTTCCGAGACTCCTTAGGGAATCTCTCTCCGTCTCCTCCTCTCTCCCCCCCATCTCTTGCTCTGAGAGCTCTCCGGCTGTTTGCTGAAGTGGGTTTTATTTGCCAGTCAAGTGGAGCCCATGCTGGTACCACTGTGTTTGTGTGCGAATGTGTGTGTGTGCTTCCTCTTCTTTTGTATGTCCATCTATCCAAATTTCCCCTTCTTTTAGCCCAGCCAGTGGTGAGCACAAACCTCTGTCTTGTTGAATTCATATTTGCAGAACAAGCTCTTTATCCATGCAGTGTCACAAAGGAGAATTAAAGCTGAGATGTGTCATTTTTTCGATTTGAAAATACTTTCTTCTACCTCAGCTTAAAGGGGACATTTCATGAAAATCTTACGTTTTCCTTGTTTAAGTCCTATAATAACATCTAACCCAGAAACTGTGAAAAAGGACAACCCAGTAACTTTGTTTTGGTAAGCCTTTCTCTGCAAGCATGTGAAAAAAACAAGCCGCTCAGATTTCGCTCCCCTTGTGATGTAGAAAGGGGAACTTATAATATTACTGCCCCTTAATCTGCACATTTCCACTCATGGCGACGCCATTTTGTTTTTCGCAACAAAAAAGACAATGTACCAGTTCTAAGGCCATGGCAAAAGTTCAAGCAAAGCATGCTAACTGTTCTGTTGTTGGCTGCACAGATGAGCACTCGTTAGCTTGGATGGCCTGCAGGTTGACCCTGGCAAGCTTGATTGCTCAAAAAGGAGCGTTTCTGTCCAAGCAATATTTTTGAAAAAATATTAGACCATTCATAGCATCTGATAGCAATCATAAACGTTACCCTGGTGTGTATGGCTCTGTTTGGCAAACAGGTACGCTATGAATAGTGGGCGTCCATACGGGTTTTGCACAAAAGATTAACATGACGGCACTAGTCGATGAGTTGAATCAAATCTACAGCAACTACATAAATGTATCCACTAACCATTCAAAAACGTCCAGTTGCATTTTAAAAGTAACTTCTTCCTGAGTCTCTCCATCAGTGTCTGACTCCGGTTTGAACAGTGTAAGGCTGAACACCGTTACTGACAATCGTCATTTTGGCTGCGTCAGATTCTCCAGCTTTGTTGTTTTGTCGAAGCGTGAGCTGTTAAAGCTCCGCCCTCTTTTGGAAAGCAGGCAGGGTTTTTCAATGTTTTTCCTCACACCCAAATCAGGGCAAATTTGACAACCTATAATAAATGATCTGTGGTGTATTTTGTCCAACCAATGGAAGACTTTGTCAGAAAAGGGAAGTGTTTGGCAAAAATATTATTTTGGTGATGCAGAAATTACACACTTTGGCTCTAACATACTGTATATGGCAGATATATGTTCCTTGCAATGTTTTGCAAAAACATTCAGACTCTTTATTCTCACATTGTACTGAATTATAAATGCATTTCTGTTTTTGGGAAATTATGCTAGAAAAGACACTGTTATGCATTTATATTTAGCTCTGTGAGCTGGTCGCTTGGGGATATTTGATTGACTGGTGAACCATTAAGGGAACTAACACTGGATAAAAATGACTTGAAGCTGTTATTGCAGTAAAAGGAAACTGTATCATATATTAATGTGTGGGGTTAAATAATAATGCAGAATAGTCATAATGAAATTCTACTCTATCGTTTGTAAAGTAATTTAAAGGTTAGATTGGTGAGCTAGTTAAATTGGTAAACTGGTTGAAACTCTTTTTTGTGTAAGTGTGTATTCAGTGGCTGAATTATTTAAGTCTATGTTTAATAAAGCACTTTACCCACTGTGCTTCTGTTAGGAGCGTCTGGTGTTGTCGGTGCTGCCACGCTTTGTAGTGCTGGAGATGATTAACGACATGACCAACGTGGAGGACGAGACCCTACAGCACCAGTTTCACCGTATTTACATTCACCGCTATGAGAACGTGAGGTAATTTCTTCCATTTTGGTACAGTCATCATGAAAAGAATAGAAGAGAATCAAATGGAATTGAATCAGTCATCCGCCATTAAGGCTCAGTTGCCCACCATTACGGCTCAGTCACCTGCCGTTATAGCACAGTCATCCTTGATTATGGCTGAGTCACTCTCTTTTATAACCCAAACAAGTAGCCTGTTGCAGCACAGTCAGTGACAATATGAGTACCAAATAGGTTCTGACTGGCCCCAAAAAATGGCCAAATTGAAGCCATTTGACAATTTTCAATGGCTTACCCTAAATATATATATGTGTATATGTGTGTGTGTGTGTATATATATATATATATATATATATATTTATTATTTATTATTTATATTTATTATTATAAATCAAATGTAAATTCATGTCCATTACTCCTAAAGGGATATTTCACCCAAAAATGAAAATGATCCCATGATTTACTCACCCTCAAGCCATCCTAGGTGTATATGACTATCTTCTTTCAGACGAACACAATCGGAGATATATTTGAAAATATCCTTAGTCTTCCAAGGTTTATAATGGCTGTGAATGGGGGGCCACGTTTTGAAGACAAAAATAATGCATCCATCCATAAAAAAAAAACCCAAATTCATATGACTCCAGGGGGTTAATAAAGGTCTTCTGAAGTGAGTTTTTCTAAGAAAAATATCCACTTTGTAAATTCAAATAACTAGCTTCCGGTGGGCGACTGTATGCAGAATGCGTACAAAATAATATATAATACACATATTTTATTTGTGTATTGATGTTCAGCTGTTCTTTTTAATGATCAACTCACAGTATTTTGGATCAACAGTCATACTTGGTAAACACTGTCTGTCACTTGGTAAACACTGTCTGTCACAGACAAAAAGATGTATCTTTAATTTCACCAAGCTGATTGCTCACTAAAAACCCTGCAGTCATCATGTTTTCAGGTCTTTTCATGTTTGATTTTGACGTGATATAAAATAATGATATCTGAGTGGATGAGCTGTTTACTTACTTTTTAATCACACAACAAAAGAACTCGCGTAAACAAGAGGCGGGAGGCGGGATCGCACAAACCTTTTTTATTCCCTTGATGAAAAAGCTATATTTTTAACAGCCATCTCCAGTCTTCAGTGTCACATGATCCTTCAGTCTAATATGCTGATTTGGTGCTCGAAAAATTGTCATATTGTTATCAATGTTGAAAACAGTTAATATTTTTGTGGAAACTATGACCTTTTTTCAGAATTTTTTGATTAATCAAAAGTTCAAAAGAACAGCATTTATTTGAAGCAGAAATCTTTTGTAACATTGTACTGTAAATGCCTTTACTGTCAGTTTTGCTCAATTTAATGCATCCTTGCTGAATAAAAGTATTAATTTCTTTAAAAAACATGCAAATCTTACTGACCCCAAACTTTTAAATGGTAATGCAGCTTGCATAGCCAGTATATTTAAACTTATTAGTATAATTCACTTGTATATTTTTGAAGTTTTGCCTGTTTTCTCACATTAAAATATAGCAATCAGCCTGTTCACTGACTGATTGAAATATTTCAGTCTGGGAAAATTGTTGTGATTTTTCAGCTAATCTGTTTGCATGTGTGTTTTATGCAGTATTCTCTTTGCTGACGTGAAGGGCTTCACCAATCTTTCCACCACACTCTCCGCTCAGGAACTCGTTCGAATGCTCAACGAACTCTTTGCACGCTTTGACCGACTGGCACACGTGAGTGACCTAACACACATACACGACAATGCCCACAGGTTTAAGCCACATCACAGCATCATTCAGGGTATAAAGCAACATAATAGTCCTTGAAATAGCATTTGGCAATGAATTAAGGCATGTTGCTATTTGAAAGTGTTGTTGACATGTCTAGAAGACACTGCTTTCAATGCAGTAAATCCACTTTGAATGCACTTCAAAAGGAAGAGGACTCGTGCTGGAATGGATACAGTAAAACTGATGCCATCATTAATGTTCGTATCACTGTGTATGCAAGTGCTGAGGAAGACTCTGGGGCTAAATTCAGATATGGTATGGGCCTTTCGTTTCCAACACGCACTGTAGCGAAGTAGACTAATCATAACAGATTGGGCCATCTGACCAATCAGAGCAGAGTAGACTCGCAGAAATTTGAGGATCGAGCCATTTCAGACACTGTGAGAAAACAGGTGAAGTGTAATGAATATAATCAGAAAACTGAAGAAAACGTGGTTTTTGACCTTGAATGTATGTTGTAGGAGACCTCCAAAACAAAACTAGGAACCTTTAAAGCATAATAGGGTCGAGTTAATCAACAATCTTTTGCAATATAGAATAAAAATGGAGTGAACTACTCAACACTGTTTGAAAAAGATGTTTGTTAGACTTAATGGAAGTCAAACAGTATTTTCTATTATATTCTGTTGACTGAATCCAGATAATTTCATAGCTATTCCTTGAGGTTTGGGTTCTGTGTATATTAATTATCATTTTGATGTAAATGTGGTCCCCCTACTTTTGTATATTAGATTATGAAAAAAAACAGGCTTATTGTGTTCCCCAGAAGAAAGTCATACAGGTTTAGAATGACATGAGGGTGAGTAACTGATCATTATCCTTTTAAGTCATTGTCATTCAGCACACTACTTTCTATGTAAATTATGCTTATTTCAGTGCTTTATTTACATAAGTCAGCGCTGTTTTAATTGCAGTTAGACTGCTGCTTTGCTTGTACATATCAGATGCGGAATGTGTGTGAAACAAAGAGAGTGTTTTGTTTGTGTGCCAAGGGCAGTGCCAGCGTATCTTGGCTTGGCGTTTATAGTGGCACCAGATAAGCTGAGTTCAGTTAGAGTTGAGAGAAGGTTGAAATATGTGACGACTCACCCTCCTTCATGTCCTGCAGTGCATTGATGTGCTAAATGCCTGTTGCAAAAGTCACATAAATAAAAACATTGTGACTGTGTCCCCACCATTAATAACACTGATATATGAGTGTGCGTGTGTGTGTTAGCACAAGGGTACAACTGTCAACGGCTAGTGCAAATCTTGATAGCTGCCCTTGGAAGAAAGAACAACATTACTTGCAGACGTATACAAGTGCAGATTGATTTTGTATTTTTAACAAATGTGTTTTTTGTTCTGTTGTTCAGACTGGGGGAGGAAATAAATGCATTATGAAGAATATTAAACTCCATCCTCATGCTGCAACTCTTCAATAATTTTATTCATGAGTCAGTACAATAATCATTGAAGATTAACCAACCATAAAGTGGCTTGCTGATGCATAATGCAGATATGCAAATGTGGCATATGTGTGCTTGCAGATGGTTGTATCAGTATGTCATATTTAAATATCCTTGTGTCCTTGTGTGAATTTGCAGTCACACTCATGCGAGCAGGCCTGGTGTTGTATTAAATTCTGCAGCAGTATTTATCGTGATGAGCAGTATTCATTTTCTCTCCCGATGGCAATGTTTACTCAGAAATGTCACATGTGCACGGTTAGTGCTGTGTGGTTTACTGGACGGTTGTGCTGTTGCGGTCAACATTTTTCAGATTTTCAGTAATGTTTTTGATTGCTTGCGTCGTGCAACATCCTGAAAACACCTTGAAGATCCTCTTACAGCAGCTCTATCTTCCACAAATCTGTCTCACTCTCTTGCTATCTGTCTCTCCCGGGCTCTCTCTTTTTCTCCTATGCCCTCACACTGCCTGATGGGAAATGTGCATTAACCCTCTCATTACTTGAAGTATAATATAGTCTAAGCATGTGATATACACCGATCAGGCATAACATTATGATCACTGACAGGTGAAGTGAACAACACTGATTATCTCTTCATCACGGCACCTGTTAGTGGGTGGGATATTTTAGGCAGCAAGTGAACATTTTGCCCTCAAAATTGATGTGTTAGAAGCAGGAAAAATGGGCAAGTGTAAGGATTTGAGCGAGTTTGACAAGGGCCAAATTGTGATGGCTAGACAACTGGGTCAAAGCATCTCCAAAACTGCAGCTCTTGTGGGGTGTTCCCGGTCTGCAGTGGTCAGTATATATCAAAAGTGGTCCAAGTAAGGAACAGTGGTGAACCGGCGACAGGGTCATGGGCGGCCAAGGCTCATTGATTGAAGGCTGGCCCGTGTGGTCCGATCCAGCAGATGAGCTACTGTAGCTCAAATTGCTCAAAAAGTTAATGTTGGTTCTGATAGAAAGGTGTCAGAATACTCAGTGCATCGCAGTTTGTTGCGTATGGGGCTGCATAGCCGCAGACCAATCAGGGTGCCCATGCTGACCCCTGTCCACCGCCGAAAGCACCAGCAGTGGGCACTTGAACATCAGAACTGGACCACGGAACAATGGAAGAAGATGGCCTGGTCTGATTAATCACTTTTTCTTTTACATCACGTGGATGGCCGGGTGCGTCGCTTACCTGGGGAACATATGGCACCAGGATGCACTATGGGAAGGAGGCAGTGTGATGCTTTGGACAATGTTCTGCTGGGAAACCTTGGATCCTCCATGTGGATGTTACTTTGACACGTACTACCTACCTAAGCTTTGTTGCAGACTATGTACACCCTTTCTTGGAAACGGTATTCCCTGGTGGCTGTGGCCTCTTTCAGCAGGATAATGTACCCTGACACAAAGCAGAAATGTTTCAGGAATGATTTGAGGAGCACAACAATGAATTTATGGTGTTGACTTGGCCTCCAAATTCCCCAGAACTCAATCCAATCGAGCATCTGTGGGATGTGCTGAACAAACAAGTCCGATCCATGGAGGCTCCACCCCAGAACTTTTTTAAAGAAATTAATAAAGTCATTCAGCAAGGATGCATTAAATTGGTCAAAAGTGACCGTAATTTATAATGTCTTAGAATTTTTATTTAAAATAAATGCTGTTTATTTTAACTCCTGAAAAAAATGTTTGCATTGTATACACAAAAATATTAAGCAGCACAACTGTTTTCAATATTAATAATAATAAGAAATGTTTCTTGAGCACCAAATCAACAAATCAGAATGATTTCTGAAGGATCATGTGACACTGAAGACTGGATGCAATGCAAAATTTCACAATATTACTGTTTTTACAGTATTTTTGATCAAATAAATGCAACCTTGGTGAGCATAAGTGACTTCTTTCAAAAACATTAAAAAATCTGAACAGTTGTGTATAGTATATATAAAAATACCATGGTATTACCTTCTGATACCTTCATTGTACCACCACAGTACTTTTTTTCTGAAAGGCTCAATGCAACTATGAGCAGGTTTTTCAATTGTAATTCTGCAGGAAGTTTAATTTAATGGGTTCTTTATTAGCATCATGTTGTTATGTTGATGTTTAGAGGATGGAGCTTGTTGTTACACTAGCATTTAATGCTAGTCTCTATGTTTATATCAATTAAATTGGCCCACGGTTTGGTATTGATTATGTAAAAGGCATTCACTTATCCTGCAGCACTTAGCCTGCAGATTAGCACCAGTGCTTTAAACATGTTATCATGAGTCAGTCCAGAGCTAATCAAGCTGTAGGTGGTGTTTTTAGTGATTGACAAATGACGGTTACGAGCGTAACGACTCTTTCCATACAGCCGTTTACTGAGCAGTAAAAGATGTTAATACGGCAGTAGGCATGAGTAATGGATCTCAGAGAGACCAAATTAATGAGTGATGGCCTTATAATTACCACTCTCTCTGAGTTCTACACAAAAACCTGGTAGGCTGAGAGATAACTAACACAGATAGAGACTGCAGTGGAAATTACAGGGTGATTGCAGTTATAATTGCTTGAACCCTCATATATCCCTCTCATATGCTCACAATGTAAAAGAAACTGTGCAACTGTTACCTTAAGCAACTATTTCTGCCTGACCTCACCCTTCTAAATAATTTTTATTGGGATAACCTAATGTAGACTGATTGATTCAGTCATATTACATACAAAATTCAGTCAATAGTTTGACATCATTAAATGTAAAAATGCCTTCTTCTTTTCCCCTCAGGAGCATCATTGTCTGAGGATCAAGATACTGGGGGATTGTTATTATTGTGTTTCTGGCCTTCCAGAGCCTCGACCAGATCATGCCCACTGCTGTGTAGAGATGGGCCTCAGCATGATCAAAACCATCAGGTAACAGTAAAACATTTCATGTTTTAAACTACCAGCCAACACTAAATTAATGATTCAACATCGCAGTAAGCGTGCTATGTTCGAAAAGGAAGGTTTTTGCTCAGGTTCATGCTGCGATTGCTGAGAAATTTTATTGCCTAAATAGACACAATTGTTGACAATATATCTATATCTGCTCAGGCAGTGGCGTCCCTCGGTCGAAATTGCATTCCATGGGGACTCTCACTTGGTAGAAATCGCGTTCCGGGGGTGGAGAAATGGGAACGCAGGGGCACTGCGATGCGACCGCAAAGGGCACTTTCACTTTCACGATCAAAGGGGCAGGGGCTCCAGCCACCCATCCCCCCGCCTCCCTGTGCACGCCACTGTGCTCAGGAGACACATAGAAAGACAATTTGCCCAAAACTAAATTCTGACATCATTTCCTATCCTTCATGTCATTCCAAACCTGTACAACTTTTTTTATTATAAGAATGACAGAAACAAAGAAACAAACACAAAATTTTTTGAAGAATTTNGAATTTTTTTTGTCATTCTTATAATTTAAAGGGGGGGGGGTGTAATGCTATTTCATGCATTCTGACTTATTTACACTGTTAAAGAGTTGCATTCTCATGCTAAACATGGCCAAAGTTTCAAAACACGAGTTGGACGTATGACAGAGTATTTCTGTGCCAAATACACTACTTCCGGTTTCGGACCGGGTTTCGGAGATTTTTTTTTTGGTATGGCTTGTATGACGTCAAAAGAGAGCAGAATTCCTTGTATAGGCACTTCTCCCAGATAAGCGCGCACACACACATCACCCAAAACAAGAGCAAGCGCATGCCCATCAACACTGGATTTGCAGATCGTGGGTGGTGAGTAAAGCTGCATGAGATGTCTGTGTTTTGTTGGCAATCGGTGCGCAAGTGCATATAATGTAAACAACATGAACGTTTTTGTTCCTTTTTTATTTATAATGATGTCGCAGCTAGCAGACAATCTCTACGCAAAAGCTGCGTGCGCTCGTGACTCTCCAGGAGTTCGGCTTTTTTCGGAAAGACTCGGTTTAGCATATCTATCTTTTATAAATATGATAAAACTAAAGACTTTCGGAGATATGAAGGATGCATTGTTACTCTATAGGTACTCAAGATTAACATAAGATTGGCAGAAACTGTGTGTGATACCCCCCCTTTAATGAAAGTAAATAAGGAATGGGGGTTATTCAAGCTCCAAAATGACAAAAAAAGCATCCTAAAAGTGATTCATATAACTCATACACTATATTTCATAGCCAACTTTGTGGTGAAATGATCGAAATTTAAGTCATTATTCACTGATTTTCATCCAACTTGACATCAACCTTATTAACGAGAGAAGTAATGATGCCCAATTCATAAATAAGTCGTTCTATTGAGTCTGATCAACGAATCAGTTGATCCAGTTCACAAAGCTTGTCTGAATGATTTGAATCACGAATCAGACTGATCTGGTTCAACTCACTGACTCTATAATCACAGAGGTAAACAGCCCACTGGAGCAGAAGATTGTCAGTGAATAATGGCTTGTTTTTTGTTTCTGTTTGTCACACACAAAGCTTTTATATGGCTTCAGAAGCTGTCAAATGTTGGACTATTTTTAAGATATGTTTATGGAACTTTGTCATTTTTGAAGCTTGACAAATCCACTCCCCAGCTATTGACCAACTATTTAATTAAATTTAAATTCTCCTTTTTGTGTTTTCCACTGAGGAAAGTCATAGAGATTGGTGACAACAAAGTGAATGATGACAGAATGCAAATTTGTGTGCCTGAAGTATTCCTTTAAAAGGGATCTCATTTGCTATGTTTCTTTCCTACAGGTTGCCAAATTAGGCAAAGGGAATTTTAATATTTACCTCACAGGTTGAATTTGGGTTAGTCTGTATTAAGTATTATTAGCATTATTTTAAAGCACTGGAAGTCTATGGTATGTCCGTAGCAAGGAAAAGTGAGTGAGTGAATGACAGAGAGAAAGAGGCCACTAGACCAGTCCTGTTGACCCTTAATAGAGGCTAGATAGCAGATGAGAGACCCTTGTTCAGCAGGTGTGTATGTGTGTGCTGCACTAACAGTCAGATATCAGCACTCTCACTACCACTTAACAACACACACAGCAGTGACAGTGTGACCTCGATTCCACTTTTTATGAGCAGCCACTTACTTCTGCCTGTTACCCCATTCAGGAGTAATAGTATGATGTGTATTTTACACTATAAACCCAGTGTTTTGTCCCAGGGAGTTCTCTAGTTCTCTAGTTCAGCAGTTGTTTAGCATCACCATTACAGAACTGGAACACCGCTAGCTAGCTATCCATCCTAACCTTTTCTATTTGTATGTTTAGGTATGTGCGTTCACGTACAAAGCATGACATAGACATGCGTATTGGCATCCACTCTGGCTCGGTTTTATGTGGAGTTCTCGGTTTGCGGAAATGGCAATTCGACGTCTGGTCTTGGGATGTTGACATAGCCAACAAACTGGAGTCAGGGGGAATACCTGGGTAAGATTCACACGTGTGCACCTCTCTTTTGTGATTAAATATAAGGGAAGTACAGTAGGATTATCCATTTGTCCTCAAACACATTCAACCATGATGGAAAAGAGATTTTATGGATACCTCCCCCTCTTGTGTAATGGTGTGGGAGGAAATTAATTGAGTTTTGGTTTATTCTCATTTTAAAAAAGGTGTCATGTTTTGGATGTGTGAGATGAAGCAGTAGTTAATTTCAACCCCTTCAGGAGGATCCACATCTCAAAAGCGGCTCTAGAC
Organism: Anabarilius grahami; assembly: GCA_003731715.1. Taxonomy (NCBI): domain Eukaryota; kingdom Metazoa; phylum Chordata; class Actinopteri; order Cypriniformes; family Xenocyprididae; genus Anabarilius; species Anabarilius grahami. The sequence goes on along the minus strand of RJVU01000233.1, from coordinate 134,583 downwards.
TGTCTGAACGGTGATTACGAGGTGGAGGAGGGTCACGGTAAGGACCGTAACGACTTCCTACGCAGACATAACATCGAGACCTTCTTGATCAAGCAGCCAGAGGAGAGCTTGCTCACACTGCCTGAGGACATCATGAGAGATTCCACCAACCAATCAGATCACAGAACCTCTAACACTTCCTTCACAGAGGGAACATGGAGCCCTGAACTTCCCTTCCATAACATAGTGGGCAAACAGAATGTGAGTGCAATACACACACAAGCAAACAACCACACATAAACTGGCATAGTAAAGAAAACGCATATACTAACGCATCCTCAGCGATTCTGAACCTCAGACGTAGCTGGCAAATGGAGCTTAAATAGAGGCTCTGTATCTGTTCACTGCACCTGTCTTTGAGTTTGATTTATTTCCACATATCTCCATTTTCTTTCTTGTTCCTCCTGCATGTTTTTTAGTTTGTTTGTTTTTTTGGATGGTTGTGTGTAGATGCTTTGTAGCTTATATAGTGATCTGGTCTGTAAGGGCATATGTAAGGGGCCATACACAAAGAATGTGTTTTTGCATTCCACTGTGCTGCTTTTCCATAGATTTTCTATGTAAACAAACTAGACTGACATCTTTGACCATTGTACTTGTGTCTCGCATCTCTTGCAGAAACTAAAAATAAATTTTTAATTTGGGCACAACATTCTAAAATTTAATAAACATGTATGGTGTTTTTTTTGTTTTTTTTCCATTCCACTGCCCTGCGTCTCATGTTTTTAAAAGCAAAAACATGTTCTGAGTGAATGACCCCTAACTGTTCTTCTTTACATGAAGATTCTGATTTATGTAGACCGTAGAACAGTAGAAAATGTCACACTAAAGTTTTATATACGGACAACTACTCAGTGCAGGTTTGGGAACCCTTTAGAAAATTTTTCTTGCCTCTATGTTAATGTAACATGCGATGAACTCTGTAGGTCTCTGTTGTAGTATGGCTCATGTAGCAAATCATTTTAAAGGTTTTTATTACTGTCGGAAATGTATAGTGTTCTTTAGAGGGTCTCAGTCCTGGATAGTGTTTTAAAAGGCTGTCCAGACTATTGGTTGAGGACAGTTTTTAAAGGGGTCTAAAGGGTTGTCAGGAATGAATAGTGTTCTAGAAGGTTCTCTGGCTACAAAACTAGAAGGTTTCCATGGCTGTATTAAAGGTGTACTGTTCTAGAGCACAGTACACTAGAAGACTCTTAGAACTGTTTGGCATTAAACTGTTGGGATGTTCTATAGAGCGCTCAGGGCTATTAGACAGCATTCGTTTTTTTGTTTGTTTTTTTTCAGGGCTGTAGGACATTGTTTGTTGGATGTTTTAAGGACTGCTGGACTACAATGTTCTAGGAGTTTCCAAAAGTTGTAAGGTCCCCTAACTCAAAGCTATAAGGTAGTGTCAGTATTCTATGGGTTCTCAAAGTTGTAGAGTAGGGACAATGTTTGCAAGTGTTCTCAAGAGTTTAGGACCGGTATCTTGTTCTAGTGGATTCTCAAAACTTTTGGCTGGGGACAGAGATCTGGAGGGTTCTCAAGGCTGTAAGGCAGGGAGATCATTGCAGCTGCTTTTCAAGCTTGTTGTGTAAGGAATGTGTTCTAGTTGATTCACAGAGATGTAGGGAAGAGACAATATTTTTTGTTCCCATTCAGTCAGTCACGTTCGTCATTACGTCGATAGTGACGTAATGGGGTCTCGCTTGGGAGCCCAATCACCTCCAAAGGGTACAAAACAAGCCAATGGGAATTGGCCTGTGAGATTTACATGCCGGGCCCCTCCCCCGGCATCCTGGTATAAATTGGGCCGGCATACTCACCTTCATTCATACTTTTGCTTCGGAGCCGATAGGATCGGATCTGTCTTCACCTCTTCAAGAAGAGAGCGATTTCTGAGAGCAAAACAGCAATTATTATTGCTATAGGACAAGTCCTAGAAAACAGCAATTATAATTGCTTTCGGCTGTTTTGTTCCGGTGGCTGCTCGAGTCTCTCCAGCTGGTTGGGAAGGCACGCTCAGCGGTGGGTGTGACGGCGCGCTGCACACAGGACGGTGCCACACTCATCCCTGTGTGCTTCGGTTGGTGAGGTATACTAAAAGAGCAAGCACGGGCGATCAGCGTCTTTTTCAAGGTGTCTTTTCGTCCGTGTGTTTCTGGATGCGGTCGTTTCCTGACCTCCTCTGACGGCCACGATCACTGTCTCACGTGTCTGGGTAGACCGCACGCTGAGTCAGCGCTCGTGGATGGTACATGCCCTCACTGCGAGGGTATGTCCATGTTGGCATTGAGATCGCGACTCTCTTTCTTTAACACAGAAGCGAGAGTCCCCTCTGTCACTACCCCAGCGCCGGCGGCTGTAGCGGCCGCCGGTTCGGTTAGTGCTCTGGGAGATCTGAGGATTACAGTCGCCACGAACCTCCCACTCCTCAGCAATGTCATGTGCCGTCCAGTTGCCGGCTGCTGCCGCGGGGCCCTCCTCGGGGGTGCCCCGCGTCACTTTTGGCGCTCCCGAGGAGGATCAGATGTCGATCGCTGCATTGGGGAGCGGGATCGCTGATTCTGAGGACGACGATGACTCAGAGCTTCTGCCCTCAGGGGTGGTCGCTCAGTCTGAGGCGGACTCTGAATTGGCGGCCATGCTTGCCCGGGCCGCCGCAGGCATCGGTCTCATGTGGAACCCTCCACAGTGTCCCGAGCGCTCGCGGTTGGATGATTGGTTTCTGGGTTCGGGGTGCGGCTCCCAGCCGCGTCCCGCCCCAGTGCCTTTCTTCCCGGAAGTGCATGAGGAGCTCCAGAAGACGTGGATGGCCCCTCACACGGCCAGAAACAGTTCTTCTGCCTCCTCCGCTCTCACTACCCTCGATTGTGGGGCTGCCAAGGGATATGTGGAGATTCCTCAGGTGGAACGTGCGGTTGCGGTGCACTTGTGCCCGCAATCCGCGGCCACCTGGCGGAACCGTCCACGTCTCCCGTCCAAGGCGAGTAAGACCACGGCCGCTCTCGCTGCCAAAGCTTACTCAGCCGCTGGACAGGCAGCCTCTGCCCTGCACGCCATGGCCATCTTGAAGGTCCATCAGGCAAAAGCTCTTAAGGAGCTGCACGAGGGTAGTTCCGAGCCAGGGAGGGTAGTCGCCCTCCGGGCGACTAAAGTCACTGCGCGCGCCCTGGGTCAGACGATGTCCACCCTGGTGGTCCAGGAACGGCATCTTTGGTTGGACCTGGCCGAGATGAAGGACGCCGACAAAGTTCGCTTTCTCGACGCCCCCATCTCCCAGGCCGGCCTCTTCGGCGACACTGTCGAGGACTTCGCTCAGCAGTTCTCGGCAGTGCAAAAGCAGACGGAGGCCATCAAACACATCCTGCCCCGGCGTGATGATGCCACCCATCCGCCACGGGCTGCGCCTCCATCTGCTCCTCGCCGAGGGCGTCCTCCTGCGGCTCAGGCTCCGGTGAGGTCGGAACCTTCCTACCCTCCCCGAGCCACCCGCAGGAAGGCGACGCCCCCTGCCCAGCCCGCCAAGTCTTCTTCTTCTAAGAAGAAGGCTAAGAAGCGGCCCTGAGACAGGAGACCCAGTGGTGGAGGAGGTTGCTCGGCAGGAGTCGGTGACCGCACCGCTCCTTCCCCCGGGAGAGGGCCCGGGGGTAAATCCTGTGTTTCCTTTTCTTTTTGTTCCGCCGCTGGCCCCAGGGTCAGCTGTACCCACATTGTCAAAGAAAGAACAATTTCCAAAACCTCTGGGTCATATAAGAGGGTCTGTGCTGAGGGTGAGCGAGTTTCTGCTCCCTCTCTCTCAGCCATTACTTCCTTCGCCACGGGCAGGGTCTTGGCGCCCCGGGGACGCAGAGCCTCCCCACGTCACCCTGCCCACTCGGAGCCATGTGAGTGGACTCCACTCACAGCCTCAACTTCGGGACGCGCTGCCTCCCGGGTTGGGCCACAGTGCTCCTTGCTGCCCCCCCGTGGGTACTTCTGTTGTCCGGATGGTTCCACTCATACGGTGCTTGGGGGCGTGGCTACGCCTTCCCAACCCGTCCCGTTGGCTCATTCGGACAATCAGACTCGGCTACGCGATTCAGTTCGCCAGGCGTCCCCCCAGGTTCAGCGGCGTTCTGTTCACTTAAGGGTTCTTAAAGTTGAAGGTTGGAACAGTGTTCTATTGGGTTCTCAAGGTTGTAAGACAGGGACCGTGTTCTAAAGGTGGGGACAGTGTTTGGAGGGTTCTTAAAGTTGAAGGTTGGAACAGTGTTCTATTGGGTTCTCAAGGTTGTAAGACAGGGACCTTGTTCTAAAGGTGGGGACAGTGTTTGGAGGGTTCTTAAAGTTGAAGGTTGGAACAGTGTTCTATTGGGTTCTCAAGGTTGTAAGATGGGGAACCAGCAAACATTGGTCCAACGGCAGCGTCGTGTACCTGGCCAAAAATGTAGTTCAATATATAATAATGAATTAATTATTTAATAAGATAACGCCAAAGACGTCTGTTCAAATTTCATTTTGGAACTATTTTTCAACCATGATGGGACGTGACAGAGGGACGTCTTTTCAACAGTCATTAAACGTCCAAAAGTTTGCTGGGGAAAGTGTTTTGAAGGGTTGTAAGACTGGGACAGTGTTCTGAAGGGTTCTCAAAGTTGAAGGTTGGAACAGTGGAACAGGTTGTAAGATGTGTGGAAAGTGTTTTGAAGGTGGGAACAGTGTTCTGAAGGGTTCTCAAGGCCATATAGGGTATAGTGTTCAAGTGGATTCTCAGAGCTGAAGGTGGAAACAGTGTTCCAGTGAGTTTTCAAGACTGTAGCTCAGGAATAGTGTTCTAGTGAGTTTTCAAGGCTGTAGGGCAGGCACTGTATTCTGGATGGTTCTCAGTGCTTAATGGCTCATAACAATGTTCTAGAAGGTTTTTGTGGCATGTGCAGCTGATTATGATGCAGAACTCTCTCTTGGTGTGGGCAGAGTTGCCAGGCTGTTGCTATGGTGATGTGGTTAACATAAGGGAATGTTGTCTTTGATTAATGCGGCGCTTTTGTTGCCTTTGTCATGCAGTCATCTTAACACATCAAAGAGCTCTCACTGTATGACTGGCAAGGCGACTAGCCAATTACATATCAGCTGAGAGCACAAGCTTTCACGTTGATTAGTGTGTGTGTGTGTGTGTGTGTGTGTGTGTGTCTGAGCTATTCAAGATGTGTTCAAACAGAAGTATGCTGACATGTTCATGTGTATATGTAAGATTATAGGGCTGGTATCCATGACAACAGGAATGTCTGTAAGGCAGTAGCAGGATTCCTTTTCTCCTTCACGCTCCGTTTATCCCTCCCTCCCTCTCTCTCCTCTTCTCTTTCATCTGCTGTTCTTTTCTTCTCCTTTATCTCACATCCTCTCCCTCTCTCTTCTGTCTCTGTTTAGGCTTTGTCCTCAGTGACGCATTGCAGCCACAGTGTGTATGTGAGTGAGTGAGTGAGTGAGTGAGTGAGTGAGTGAGTGAGTGATTGTGTGTTTTAGTGGGTGTTTGGGTGTGTGTGTTCTGCCGAAGGGTGGTTCTGTTAATGGATTTAGTGTCTCAGTCCTTGTGTTTTTATGTGCAATCCAAAACTTCTTGGAGAATCAAAAACATACACACACACATGCATAAACACGGCAACCTGAGAGTATTTCCTTTGGAGTTTAACAGGGACCTCATCTTAGAGAAAGCATTTACGATTGATCAACCATACTATTGATCAGTCTGTGTTCAAAAATCAATAAATAAATCCAATAACTAGAGATCAGGGAGTCCAGATGTAAAGTTGTATATTACAGAAATATATGTGACTGCAGGTCAAACCAGCCCTTTATTTATGACTGTAGAGCCAAACTCTTCACAGAGGAAGAAAGGAATTGCACCTCTCTTCTTTTGGTATCCTTGACCCATGACTTCATGCCATCTGACTACACTAATATCATAGATACAAACTCCTCACCTTTCAGAGACAACTTACCTTTTTGAGATCAAAATAGGTCATCTATGGGATTTTTTTGATTTTTTTATTCTGTGTGGAGCATGCCCCTGCCCCATGCAATTTTTTTCCACCTTACCTGTTTGCAACACTGTAATATAAACAATATAAGCTCCACCCTATAAGGAATTACAAGATGTGTTGCTGCTCTGAAAAGCATCAGAGCCCTTAAAAGCTGTATTTCTCCACCTTTAGGATTATAGAGATCATCTCAAATTGGTTTTCCAATATCTCCACCCAGAAGCTCTTCCATCTCTTCTACTCCATCCAGATTTTGTCAGTTTCATTCAGTACATAATCTGATTAATATCTTAACCAGAATGAAAAACCTTGATGTAAACACCTCAGTCAAAAAAACAACAACAAAAAAATCTTATATAATCTGTTAATCACAGTAAGAAATTTTTGCTAGTTGTTGGAGAAGGAATGAGCATGAGGCTGATGAATGTGAATCGCTCTTTACTCACTGGATAATTATGGTTTGATTGATCATAATTGTACTTAATGTATGCATTAAATTGCCATCCCCAGTTTTTACTAATATACTCTAACGTAACATTTTAACATTTAAAATGTTTTTGAAAGAAGTACCTCATGTTCACCAAGGCTACATTTAAAAAAAAAAAATACAGTAAAAATGGTAATATTAATGGTAACTATGGTAACATTATCACAATTTAATATAACTGTTTTCTGTTGTAATATATTTTAAAATGTAAAGCTGAATTTTTAGCAGCCATTATTCCAATCTTTAGTATCACATGATCCTTCAAAAAAATCTAATATGCTAATTTGGTGCTCAAGAAAAATGAAAAGAACAATTTATTTCAAATGGAAGTCATCACTTTTGATTACTTTAATTTGTCCTTGCTGAATAAAAGTATTGATTTCTTTAAAAAAAAAATACTGATCCCAAACTTTTAATGGGTTGTTGCTTTAATGAATTTTTGGGTGTTTTGCTATCGCTGTACAACCCTGTGAAGGTCATGTTGAGTGTCGATGTTATTTCCAAGGCAGAACTCTTCTTTATAACTACTAGATAGAATAACTCTTATTGAATATAGAATAATTCCATGAGATAATAGTCAAAAGTCCCTTCAGGGTCTTCAAGGCCATAAAATATAGTCAAATTCCTTTTCCTGTTTTTAAAAATTTTCTTCTGTGAAAATATCGATGCTAAGAGCAGATTAACAGATTTACCCACACCAGTTAATAAAATTCTGATTACACACATGAGCAAACATTATACACTGTTCTAACAGAACTAACATCTGATGAATGAGAAGTCCATATACAGTGCCCCAATAAATATTTGGGCACTTAAGCCAGACTTAAAAATGCATGAACCTTTGCGATTTTTTAAAACTTTTTATTATTATTTTTAGTGGTTGTATGTTGTCAGTGCCCCTCAAGTTCACACAGGTGTAGCGAATTAGCTCAGAAGGGAAATATGAATCATTAATCATAACTCGTTAAAATTAATTATAAATATTTGAATCAGTTAATCGAATTAACTTGATATAGCTGAATTAATATTACAATCAATTCATCCGTTCAGCCAGCGAACACTCTGTATTGATTGTCTATCAACTCTTCAGAAAGGATATTTTCCCTGACCACAGAAAAATATCGCTTTCTTAGCACGTAGCTGTGATCGTAATCGTTATCAGGGACATTGGTTTTTCAAGAACAATATGCAATCAGTAATAATACACAAAATGTACTGGGGAAATGCATGTTCCTTCATTTAAGCAAATTTGTCAATAAATTAGTGGAAAGAATGCCATTTCTATGATTTGTGCATGTCTGGTTCTTGTATTGAGAACAATCAATGTGCCAAGTGTCTTTGAAGTGTGTGATTGAAGCCGAAGGGTGATAGCGCTCAGTAAGGGAGCCAGACATTACGGGGCCTGCATGGGTGAAGGGTTGGAAGAGTAACTTTTACAATTGTGTGTTTATCTATTCAGATGCTACACAGGTGTACTAGCAGATTAACCACAGGTGTGACTACTTGGCTGAAAACTGAAACTGAAAATGCTTTTTAAAAATTATTTATTTATTATTTAAATTAATATTTTTTAAATTAGCATCGGAAAAGCATGAGCCGTGAGTGGAGTGTTTGCATGGGTCGTGAGCAACTGAGCGTTCCGCACATGAATAGAGAGGAATATTGAGCGCTGAACACTGAGGGGTGGGGCGGCATTTATTTTCAGCCTTTTTTCCTCTTTCGTCCAAAACCCGAAAATGCCATTTCCGGCAGTCGTAAATTTGAACATTTTCTCGTTGTTAGAAACAGAACGCTGTGTTTTTATTACATCTATAGTTTTATGATTTGAAACCTTACAAGCTTTTTTTTTTTTTACATTCTGCTTGAAAATCATGTTTTATTATGCTGCCTTGCTTTAAAACAAATGCCATTCATTTCTTTTACTTTTCTTTTTTTGTCATTTAATGCGATAATATTCATACATTTTGTAGTGTGGCTTAAAGGGATAATTCACCTTTTCAGTCATCATTTACTCACAAATGTGCCGTTCAAAACCCATATGACTGACTTTCTTCAATAGACGACAAAATGAGATAAGAATTTTCATTTGGGGGTGAACTATATCTTTAAGTGCCTAAATACTTTTTGGGGGCCACTGCATATATATATCATAAATATTTGGGTGGAACAGCACCTTGTCTATGTATGTTTGTGTGCGAATATTCCAGTGTGTATGCGTGAATGTGAGATTTGTAATTCTAGTGTTTCTCTAGATGACTCACGGCTCACAGTGACCACAGCTCCAGCTCACGGCACAGATGATGGTCCTCTTTAAAGATACTTTCAACGGTCAAAACAAAATCAAATGTCTGTGTCAGATCCTGTTTATGCAAAATCCTCTACTAGTCAGCCTTCCATTTGACCTCTACCCCTGTGCTGACATTTCCGCTGATAAATACACTCTAATACAATACAACACATGCCTACACTATGATGGAAAGAAAAAAGCTTTCATTTTACTTCCAGTTCATATGTGTGATATATATGGCTGTTACTTGGTTTTCTGCAAAGAAATGTTTAGTGACCCACACACATGGAGGTCTTCTCTCATTCTTCCATGTAATCGCCTTTGACAGCATGATACCTCTGAACAGCCGCCTTGACACAGTTTGGTTGATTCTGTTTGGTTTGAACTAAGCGTCTTTCATTTGGGTTTTATGAATTAGCAAGAGCCACCATTCAAGAGACAGATGATAAAATACACATTTTATTCAGTCCTACTGTAAAAAAAAAAAAAAACGATATTTGCATGGACTGTGTTTTTTGTGCTTATTAAAGAATTGAGTCATTAGCTTAGCCACATGCTAATAGTATACTCTGTTTTTTTCTAACATTTTGCCCTCTTCTGTTTATAAGTCTGTCACTTTCACACAAAGGTAACAGACTAATCGGCTGAATTGGCTAGTTAGACACTTGCATTAGTCAAGTCTCGCTTTACGTGTTGAGCTCTGTTTGTTTGGCTGTTTGAGTTTGTTTGTATGGGCCTTGCTGCCTATGTAGAGCATTTCCAGCCACTTAAGATGTCTCATGTAAACAGTAAAAATAACTACATTGCCAAAAATTTTATTCTTACAGGGCTTGGTATTGTTGCAACCCAGTCTTGTTTTCCCATACAAATATCTAAACATTCTTAAATCAAGACACATTTACTTGAGAAGCAAAATTACTTAAGACTACACAATATATTTGTTGGTCACGATAGTCACTGTGTCAGATTAGCTAGCTGGAGCGATACCATTGTCTCTCATTTGTTTCAGCATGTTTGAACCATAGACTGTAAAAAAATACCATAGTAGGAAGGCGCTTCTGTGCTTCTATTGGCCAGCGTCACACATGTGACGGAACTTGTTGACGGAGAAAAAAATTAAACATGCTAGTCTTTCTGTCCTGATGTCATGAAGCAACAAAGATGTGGCATCGGTTGTCGTCCACTATGACACACTACACAAGCTGAAACGATCAAATCTTGCGTCCTGACGCCCATTGTTGTTTACGAATTCCCACAACACCCTACGTCAAGCAAATTGTGGCAAAATCGGGCTAAAATCGTGTAGTCTGAACCGGACATAAGATATTAAGTCTTGTTTTCTGAAAAAGTTTGTGCTTAAAACATGAAAAAATATCTTTAGATAATCTTAAAGTTCAAGTTTTCTTATACCATTGGCAGATTTGTTCTTCTTCTTGTTTTTAGCAAAAACCCACTTTATTTTGATTAATTTTTAATCTTAACATCTTTGGTCACTTGGCATCTCAAGTAAATGCATCTTGTGTTAAGAATGTTTAGATATGTTTGTACTGGAAAATAAGACAAATAATTTTTTGCAGTGTAGGGTTTGAAACAGATCCATGGTGGTGCCAGTCTGAGGTAACATTTTGCAAGTCTTTAAGGTTGCATCTCTTTTCTTGTACAGTCATCGGGTTTAGTTGAGCGGCCTGAACTTAGCCAGGTCCCGTTCATGCCATTTTTCATTTATGTCATGATGTTTGTATGGTGTGTTTAATGCTAGTGATATCTTTGTTTAACCCCTTTCCTCATATGAACCTCAGCTATTTGTTATTGAAATCTTGTGTCAGCCTGTATTATCCTTTTTATACTAGAGGTGAGCTGTATGGCCAAAGTGCTTTATCATTGTATGAGAGAGTTTATATCATGATATAGTAATATTTGCTGGAAATTAAACCTCCAAATGTTACATAATTTAAATGGAGTGAAAAATAAAAGGCACCTTATTTTTATATATTTTTTTATTTTGTAGTTTGTATTTATTTTATCAACTAAGCTATAATTGCTCCCATTATAAACAACCAAGCTGTCTACACTCGAAGCATCTAAATGTGATCTTTAGTTTTCAAAATAGACTATAGTTTTTGTCTTTGTGTCAGATTTATTTTATATGTATAGATATGTAGAATATAGTACAATCTCTATCGGTTAACATTTTGTACCATTGCATGATATATAAAACCTTAACATGCATAATAAAAAAAATCATACCAGCAAAATGTGGTGTTTTCGGGAAATGATAAAGGGTTCGTTCCTGATCCAAGGTCTGTAAACAATAAATCAACCATCTAGACCAGGTTGGACCAGATAGAAACCATGTAAACTCAACAATCCATCTGGATTTAGCTGGATTTTGCAGCAGCGAGAACGAACTGGAGCAGTCTCATATTCTGATACTTAAAATATCTGATATAAAAGGTCTGGCTTTTCGGCATTAAGGCAATGGAAATATTAGACATTGCAATAGTGTGTTGATTTTTTTTTATTTTTTAGATCCACTCTAAAAGATGGCCTGAGCTGTAGGCAGTTAGAAAAGCCTATTACTTACAGTCCAGAGCATTCCCTGTACAAAAACATAATCATATTATGTGCAAGTGTTATGTATGTGTGTGTGTGTGAGTGTGTGTGTGTATACATACTTAGCTGTCATTTGGGGACAAAATTGTCATGACAAGTGAACTATATCTGGCAAAACTTCAGATATATGAAGATTTATTTAATAAATTAAATAATGCAAAAGTTTTATTTTAGAGGTAGAGTTTGGGCTAATATATGTTTACTTGTATATAAAAATTTAGAAGTCTGTAGTTTGTCCTCATTTAGCTAAGTAAATGTGCATATGTTTGTGCAATCATTTTCTAATGTTTATTTTATTTTCATTCATTCATGTTGTGCAGAGCTCTTGGATGAACAGATACACACAACACACACACATACACAAAACACACCCTCTCTTAGACTCATGGGCGCTGCATGTGCTTTTCCTCTGTAGACTCTGGCTGCGCTCACACGTCACTCCATTAACCTGCTCCCCAACCACCTGGCTCAGGCCCTGCATGTGCGCGCCGGCTCACAGGAAATTAACGCTCGCATGCAGAGCGCCATCGCCCTGCGCAGCGGGGACAAGCTCCGCCAAGAACATATCTCCCCCTTCTCTCTCACCTTTAGAGAAGCACTGCTGGAGCACAAGGTAGCCTGCTCCCATCTTCCAGCCATCCTGTCCTCCCTCTCTGCTCTCGCACTTCCTCTTTTTTGCATTATTTTTGTTGTGGAGGTGCAAGAGAAGGAGGCGAGAGAGTGTTTTTGTCATGAGTAAACTAAAGGACGTTATGTGCCAGCAATACCAGTCAATAAGTTCTAGAACACACACAGCGATTTAAAATGTTCTCAATTACTATATTCCATCTGAAAAACCAAGTTAAGGTTGTCCAGCTGTTTTCGGTCTTGTTGGTCAACCAGATGGTACACTGCAAAAATGATTTTCTTACTCAGTATTTTTGTCTTGTTTTCCTTTACAAATATCTAAACATTCTTAAAGTCACTATGAAATCAAAATGGTCAATTCCTGTTTTTATTGGAATATTGCAGTGTTTATTATAAATAATTTATCCATGCACATCATTACTTTTTAAATTTTTTTACTTTTTAAATAATTCATGTTTCGTAAATTACAGGGTTATGATATATTTACCCAAAAATTAAATTTCTGTCATTAATTACTCACCCTCATGTCGTTCCACATCTGTAAGACCTTCGTTCATCTTTGGAACACAAATTAAGATATTTTTGATGAAATCCAACAGTTTTTTTTAAGTTTTTTTTATCCCCCATAGAAAGCAACATAATTACCACATTCAAGGTCTTAATGTTGGCGTTCTGATGTAGAACAGGAAGCCTGCACTGCCTATACAATGTAAACTGCATAGGAGACTGACGGGAGAGATGAAATTGTTGAAAAAAAAGTTATTTTTGTTTTGTTTTTGCGCACAAAAAGTTTTCTCGTCACTTTATAACATTAACATTTATAACATTAAGGTTGAACCACTGTTGTCACATTGACTGCATAGGAGTAGTCACGTTGACTATTTTAACGATGTCTTTACTACTTTTTTGGACCTTGAATGTGGTAATTATGTTGCTTTCAATTAGGGCTGCAAGATTTGTCGCGATTAAGCCGCGCACGATTTGGCAAAGGCTGCGATTATTTTATGTGCAGCTTGTCAGAGCTGTACGGCTCTGTGATCAGTAGTAAATGCTTCTCCATCTGAAAGCAAGAAGGCGCTCTTGCGCAGAAACTCTATATGCCCTGCTGCAGAAGTAGATACATCATATCGCTGTAGCTGAATAAACACGACTGCCTTATTCCGTGTAAGAAGCCACATCACCTCACAGAACGATGCTCAACTGTCATTATGAAGTGAGTTTGGAGTAAAAACATGTTATTAAATGTTGTCTTTTGTTGGACAAGATGTTAATAAATGCTTCTCATGTCTGGAAAGATGTTTGACGCGTGTTGCGTTTTCAAATGTACATTATAAGTGACTCAAACTCTCAGTGCTTTCGGATGGATTAGCATTTGGAGCCATACTTCATTGACAAGCTGCGTATAAAAAAACAATCGCAGCCTTTGTGATTCCATAATCACACTAAGAATCGCGTTTAAGTTCAATGTTATTTTTCGTATCGTGCAATAAATCGTGCAGCCCTACTTTCTATGGGGTATAAAAAAAAATCTCTCTGATTTCATCAAAAAAATCTTAATTTGTGTTCTGAAGATGAACGAAGGTCTTATGGCTTTGGAACGACATGAGGGTGTGTAATTCCTTTTTTTATTTTTGGGTGAACTAAGCATTTAACTAAAAAAACTTCCCTTCACTCTTATATCTCTTTTCTGATGATGCGTTTACTGGCATGAGGGCGGGACAACCTGTCACTCTCATGAGATCACAGCAGTAGCAAACCACAACGAAACAATCAATTCCCAATGGACAAAATCAAGTCCCGCCCTACATTTTTTTTCTCATTCAAGTTTCATTCGGATATACGTCAGAAGAAAAGACTATTGCAACTTCTGTTTCATGCTGACTTGAAAATACAAAATACATTTATTTAAGAAGCAAAATTAAGATATTAAGAAAAATGAAATTTAATAATTTGTCACTAAGTAAGAAAAATAAACTTAATTTAAATGGAAAACAAGTTTATTTTTTTATGTACCCCATTTGCAGACATCTTGTTTTAAGTGTAAAGTCACTTAGTTTTTATACATTATTCAGAAAACAACATTTGTTATCTTAGTTATGTCATTTCGCTTCTTAATTATATCTTGATTTAAGGATATTTAGATATTTGTACAAGACAAAAATACTGAGAAAGAAAATAATTTTTACAATGTACACCAACTGATCAACAATCAAGGCTAATTTGAACCATATAAAAAAATTTGCTACCAGTTTTAAATGGATTTGAAGTGTAAAATGTCCGATATTTCCTGATCCGATCAGACAAAGAGTCTGAATTTAAATCGACACTTAGGATAATGACCCTTTGAATTTAGCCGATTGGATTGATCTCCAAATTGATTTGTTTAATCGCCATCAGTGATGAACCTGGTTGATCATATGAACGTTAATTCATCCTGAGCAACTGGGATTTGCCCACACCTGGGATTTCAGATTACTCATGATTCACTACCATGCATGTTTTCATCTTAGTTAAAAAATGCTTTTTATTGTTTATTTATCCCTCACCTCATTTCTGCTCTTTTGAGTTGACCTTGCTTGGCCTTTGACTCAGTGCCACTCTGTGCTTGAGTTTTTTGGTTTGCCCCGCCTCCAGCCCTTACATCACACGTCCTCTCACTAACCTGGAAAGCACAGGAGTTGTGTGTATGTGTGTGTATGAGCGCCTACCCTGCTCTCTCCTATGTGGTTAGCTTTGCTTTCATGGTGTGGTCAGTGTGGTCGTCACGTGAAGAATAATTTTTGTCCTTACAGTACTTTTCTCTGTGTGTTTGTGTGTGTATTTCCTCTACAGTATTCCCAGATGAGGGACGAGGTGTTTAAGTCTAATCTAGTGTGTGCCTTCATTGTTCTCTTCTTCATCACTGGAATACAGAGCTTACTTCCCTCTGCAAGGTAAAACATACACATGAACATACATATATTGATGGCCATAACCACCACAGACATTCAGGGTGACACATGATCTGTTTGGGTTTATGTATAGAAGTCATGGATTAATATTTCCACTGAAATTTTGTCCACACCAGTCTCGAATATTTGATTACACCCACAAATGTATCATATAATATGTGATCACTCATGTTTGTAGGATGGTCACTATGGTGATACAGTTTTCCGTCCTCATCTTGCTGCACTGTTGCCTTGTTGTTGTGACAACGGCGGAGGACTATAAGTGTTTGCCGCTGGTTCTACGAAAAGCGTGTTGCTGGGTGAACGAAACGTACGCTGCACGGAACGTCGTCATCTTCCTCTCCATCCTCATCAACTTCCTGGCTGCCATGATCAACATAGTGAGCAAACATTTTATTCATTTTATTTTTGATGTGATCATTACACTCTCGTACACTTCATCATGGGTATACAGTACAACGTTCTAAAGCCCGATTCATCAATTTCAGATCTGAACCAATTTAAATGGATAGTCCACCCAAAAATAAAAATTTTATCATCATTTACTCACCCTCATGTTCTTCTAAACCTGTATGAGTTTCTTTTTTCTGTTGAATACAAAAGAAGATATTTTAAAGAATTTTGTAACCAGACAGTTTAAAAAAAATACTATGGAAGTCAATGGATGCCATCAGTCTGGTTACCGACATTCTTCAAAATATCTTCTTTTGTGTTCAGCAGAAGAAAGAAACTCATACAGGTTTTGACATGAAGGTGAGTAAATGATGACAAAATTTTAATTTTTGGGTGAACTATCCCTTTAAACTCAAGAATTATAGAACTACTGTGGGATATAAATGAATATATTTTCTTTGTTTCTAGTGACAGACTTTAGACAAATTTGTACAAAATTCACCAGCCTATGACTAAAAATTTGCCTTGCACAATATATCAATACCATATTGGTTATCAGCCGAAATTATAATTTTTTTATTTAATAACTTACTTTTGCCATCATCTAACACTCACTTAAAGGGATAGTTCACCCAAAAATGAAAATTTGATGTTTATCTGCTTACCCCCAGGGCATCCAAGATGTAGGTGACTTTGTTTCTTCGGTAGAACACAAATAATGATTTTTATATCTAACCGTTCCAGTCTGTCAGTCGTATAATGCGTCTATAAGAGTAATAAAAACATGCACAGACAAATCCAAATTAAACCCTGCAGCTCGTGACGACACATTGATGTCCTAAGACACAAAACAATCGGTTTGTGCGAGAAACCGAACAGTATTTATATAATTTTTTACCTCTAATACACCACTATGTCCAACTGCCTTGAGCATCCGGTTGGTGAGGTCTGAAAACGTGCTCTGATGCCGGAAGTGATCACTTCCGCCGTCAGAGTGCATTCAGACCTCACACACCGGATGCTCAAGGCAGTTGGACATGGTGGTGTATTAGAGGTAAAAAATTATATAAATACTGTTCAGTTTCGTGTCTTAGGACATCAATGTGTCGTCACGAGCTGCAGGGTTTAATTTGGATTTGTCTGTGCATGTTTTTTTTTACTCTTATAGATGGAGTTCCCATTGACATGCATTATACGACTGACAGACTGGAACAGTTTGAGTTAAAAATCGTGTTCTACTGAAGAAACAAAGTCACCTACATCTTGGATGCCCTGGGGGTAAGCAGATAAACATCAAATTTTCATTTTTGGGTGAACTATCCCTTTAAAGTTGATCTTTAAAATCACTTATAATTTAATTTCTGTTCAATGTGTCTTTAGCACATCAGAATAAAAATCCATTTTTCATACTGTAATTATAATGTTGTGATTCCTAAATTGTAGCATTTAAAACAGTTGATGTGAGATTTTTAATTTATATAAAAAAATATCATAGAATTTTAATATCTGCTATTTATTAGTTACTTGTCATAATACCTATATCTAGAAAGTTCTTGGAAATGCAATCGTATTGCTCTTTATACAGATATATTCTCAAATGCAATCTATTCTCTAACATTTGCACTCTCTCTTTTATCGTAGCTTTGGTGTGATTTCGATAAATCCGTCTCATTCAGGAACCAGACGTTTAATGCATCTGCCTCAATCCCAGATATCTGCTTCTACCCAGAGGTCTTTTCATCCATCGCCTCCCACGCAAACAGATCCACAGCTTCTTGCCATGCAGTTTCAGTCTGTTAAAAGGATTGATAGAATTCTAGCATTTGTGTAAACTGTTCAAAAATCAATTCATTCACTGTACATTGAGCAATGGGGTGTTAATGGTGTGGTTGTCTGGCTGTTTATTGACAGTATTTCGTGTTTACTGGAGTGTTGGCGATGGTGACCTGTGCAGTGTTCCTCAGACTGAACTCGGTTCTGAAGTTGGCCATCCTGCTGATCATGATCGCTATCTATGCAGTGCTGACCGAGGCCTTCTACACACCACTGTTCATCCGCTATGACACACTTACACTCAATCAGAGGTATGTACGCAAACTCCCACATAGTCCCATTCAGGAGCCATTAAAGAACTGGTTTTAAAGAGTAAAATTATACATCACACTTTAACAGTATAGATGCAATTGTGATGACTCAAGTTCGTAAGATGACGAGGACCAACTATAAGAGCAATAAATGTCATGCTGTTTTTCAAATAGTAGTCTGCAAGTGTTTTAATAGATTTCTGCAAGTTTTACTGCATGATTAACGTCACACAGTCACAAGTTGCCTTTTAAATGTCGGTGTTGTAGCCTGGTGGTCAAAAGTTTAGGTTGATAACTATAAGTTTATAGGTTTAAACCCCACAAGAGGCAATAGTTGTGCTATCTTGTGATGTGCACAGAGGGGGGACTGCAGGATCTCAAGCCCCTGCTCCTTTCATTTCCAAAATCTAAAGGATTTAGATCTAAAGGGTTTAGCCCGTGTATTTATAGAGTACCATTCAAAAGTTTTTTTTTTTAAACTTTTTTCAGCATTAACTGCTGCATTAAATTGATCAAAAGTGACAGCAAAGACATAATGTTATGTTACAAAAGATTTCTATTTTTAAAAAATGCTTTTCTTTTAAACGTTCGATTCATCAAAGAACTCTGAATAAAATGTATCACGGTTTCCACACAATTATTAAGCAGCACAACTGTTTACTACATTGATAATAATAAGAAATGTTTCTTGAGCACTAAATCAGCCTATTAGATCATGTGACACTGAAGACTGAAGTAATGATGCTGAAAATTCAGCTTTGCCATCTACGGAATAAATTACATTTTAAAATATATTAAAATTGAAAATGGGTATTTTAAATTGTAATAATATTTCACAATATTACTGTTTTTGCTGTATTTTTGATCAAATAAATGCAGCTTTGAGCATAAAAGACTTCTTTAAAACAAATAGAACATTTTGCATGGTTAAATAATGTATACAAATATTTATATTAGTGCTGTCAAATCAATTAATCGCAATTAACCGCATCTAACATAAAAGTTTGTAAATATATATGTGTGTGTGTGTGTGTGTGTGTGCGTGCTTGTGTAGGCTATATATATATACACACACACACATATATATTATATATTTAAAAAACTTTTATGTTCGATTTGACAGCACTTTANATAATAAAATAAAAATAAAATGATAATAAATAATAATAATAATATAAAATAAAATAATTAAAATGTGCAATAAATGTTCAATAGCAGTAATGTGTCAGTTATTAAATTTTTTGTAACTTGGCAGAAATTAATATTTTTTGCTAGGTAACAGCAATACAGAAGATTGATTTCATTAATTTCATTTTCAGTCATTTTTCAAGTTCTTTTATTTCAAGTTCATCATTTTACAAGATATTTCAAGGCACTTCAAAGAATATTGTGTTTTTATTATCCAAAATTTATATAATATATGAAAAAAGGATAAATACTGTAAATGCAAAATAAATTAGTTGCACTATTCTACTCATAGAAATATTTTACAGTGTTTTTTCCCATCCGCCCTTGCTAAGGTCATCATTGTGCCATCAAGCACTTAACTCCATGTTTTTCCAGAGGTATTGTCCGTATGATAAGAACACTGTAAATCACTTTAGATAAAACCATCTGCCAAACCACAAATTACCCCTAAACAAGAGCTAAACCTCAAACTTTAAATCAAGTCCTGAAAAATGTTTGTACAACCTCAAGCAGACTTTATATTTCACTTTCTTAAAAATATATATTTTTTACATAACAGATATCAGTGTACACTGTTATTATATCATCAAGGCTCTTTATGACATTTATGATAGATGTTTGTCTTAACTAACTGCACTCTGGACATTATAAACGTGCTGCAGAACTCATGAGACTTTCTGTCTCGTTACCCTGGTTACAGCAAAAGCTTCCTGGGAACCAAGGAAACATCTCTGCTTCTCATGGCGATGTTTCTTTTAGCTGTGTTCTACCACGGCCAACAGGTAACAGACGCACACACACACACACACACTAACCTGACAGCGGATCAGGGGCCATTCAGTTCCTATTTTATAATGTCACGTTTCTAAGAAACGGAGGCAAGTTATTGGCTGCTTCATAAGGTTTCACAGTCAATATATAAAAGCCCTGCTCTCTCTGACGCACAGTGTGTGCAAAGCTTTTTAAGTTCACTCTACTGATTGTTGTCTTTGATGCCGTAGATCAGGGGAAAGAGTCGGTACGAGTGGTGATGAGCGAGAGAGAAAGAGAAATGAGCACTGTGTGTGTGTGTGTGTGTGCGGGTGTGGTGTCGACGCTGCTCTGATTAAGGCGTATGGAGTCTCACATATGACCGAAATGCTTTGTGCTTGTGCCATGTGTTTGTGTCCAGCTATAAACTGCCTGTCCATATTTACCCCCTCCCCTTGTATCCATGGCAACAGTGTGTCATTTAGGCAGGTGGTACTTGGCTTGTGTTTCTTGGACAGTGATTTGATCATTTCTTATTTATGCACAT
>RJVU01000233.1:57717-106897 GCA_003731715.1 Anabarilius grahami | reverse complement strand
GTTATTTAAAACTTGTGTATATATATATATATATATATATATATATATTAATAAAAATTACATTTAATTAAGAATACTTTTGAACATGGACCTATATAAGGGTGTTTGCAATCAATGTTTTAAAGCATTTCTACATACTTTTCTGATTTCTGATGATTCTGAAGTTATTTTCCACATTTAAGAAGAACGTGCACCTTTCTGCATCTTTCCTGTCGTTGATTACCTACAGATGCTTTCCTCCTCTAGTTGCTAGGATTTTTGTGTGCCTTTTTTCCAGTGACTGGATTGTGTTTGCTGAGTGTGTATTTGCTATTCATCTGCCTAGTATTGCTGACAGTTATTAGATATACCTACTCTTTTCTCTCTCTCTTCTTTGAGACTTTAAGCTTTTTTCCTTTTCTATTTGATAGAAATCAATAGAAATGTTTCATATATAAAACGGTTAGTTCCTGCCTTTGATTCTGATTGGTCAATAGCTGTGTTTTATTCACGATAAAACACGGCTATGACCGCTTCACCCAACGGTTCTGTGTATCACTACACAACACTCTTAGCAACCACTCTTAGCAATGTAAACCATTTGTTCTCAATTGATATTGTTCATTGATGCTTACTGTATTATGTAGAAGAGTATTGTGAGAAAGAGATAGAGTGAGCGAGTTTATTACCTGCATTCAGATTTAGCATTTTCCTTCAGGTCAGTCTTATGTTCATAAAAAATCTGTTGAAATGTCTGATGTATTATCCTGTATTTTAAAAAGATAAGGGGTTGTCCCATGACTGACAGTGCTACTCAAAGCATTTGTCAGTTGCGTCTTGTTCCATGTTCACAACAATTCAGTCTTTTCAATGTAAAAATTGAAGCTGTAATAGCTGCAAAGGGTGGGCCAACTCCATATTAAACCGTACAGATTAAGAATGGGATGTCATTAAAGTTCATGTGCACGTAAAGGCAGGCATCCCAAAACTTTTGGCAATATAGTGTGTATATATATATATATATATATATATATATATATATATATATAGTTATTATTTATAAAAACACTTTTTGGTCTTTCACTGTCTGTGTGTTATGAAGTAGCAGGGGCAAATTCATAATATTCTTTGCATTTGTGGTGACGAACATTCAGTCTTGAAGTGAGTGTTATCAGGGGCTGGTTGCATAAACGTTAGTCATCAAATTATTTTTTTATTTAAGACTGTTCATAACATTTTTAAAGTCAGCTATGTAAAAACGTAGATTAGTCTAATTTGATACCGAAAAGTAAAACTGATTACCCCCAAATAACTGCTAGTTGGTCATACTAGTTCTTAAGACAGTCATAATGGCTATATGTTTATGCAGCTAGCAGCAGATGATATGGGCAGATATTGAGCTTCTCTCTGACCTGTTCAGCTGGTCTTCTCTGCCAAGGCCTGTGTGAGCCTCATAGATGCTTTATAAAATAACTGTATAGGACTGGAACACTGGCTGTCCTGTGTTTTTGCTTGCTTTTGATGATTTAATGTATCTTGTGATGCTTTTTATTCTTTGTTGTCTGACTAGCTTCATTCTCTGTCTCTCAGCTGGAGTATACTGCCCGTCTGGACTTCCTATGGCGTGTACAGGCAAAGGAAGAGATAAATGAGATGCGAGAGCTGCGTGAACACAATGAGAACATGCTCCGGAACATTCTCCCCAGCCATGTCGCACGCCACTTCCTGGAGAAAGACAGAGACAATGAGGTAGCGAGACAGAATGGATCTGGGTGTCTCACTTCTTTAGTCTGACAGGAAAAACATGGCAGCACTTAGACAGCAAGAACAAGTGAGGAGAGGATGAATCACTGCCACTGTCTTTGTTTTCTATTGTGCTTTATTAGCATGACAATTAACTTTTTGTAAGCATTTGCAGCTGCGGAAGTCAAAACCAATTAAGAAATTCACACAAATCAATAATAAATATAGATGACAAAACAAAGAAAAGTACAAATAAAATGCGCACTGTACCAGTCGGGCAGGTAAAGTCTGTAGCTCTCTTATCCAAAACCTAGTGAGCTGCCTAAATAGGAAATAAAGTAATACTTTTTTTCAGCAAGAACGCATTAAAGGTGCAATATGTAAGAATTTTGCAGTAAAATATCCAAAAACCACTAGGCCAGTGTTATATATTTTGTTCACTTGAGTACTTACAATATCCCAAATGTTTCCAACTATTTGTAAATCGTGAGAAAATTGCTATTTTAACCAAGGCTCCGGGACGTGTGAGGAGTCACCTGTCAATTGCGTCATACCCGCGTTACCCTCGGTTTCCGGTTTTATTTTGTAGAAACCATGGAAACACCAAAGACGCTTTAATATATTACACGTTTTAATAGACAAGGGAACAATTGTTTTGATATATTTATAAACAAAAAACAAATTATTGTTATATAGCTCAACATGTTTAGTCTTACTGTTTAAATCTAATTTTCTTGATTTTTTGCGAGTACCATGCTTTACCATGCCTCAGAGAAAAACACTATTTTGTGAAGTAGCTAACATAGCATAATCAGATGCAGCTTTTTTTTTAGTAACAGTAATACAGCATTTTCTCCATCATACAATACGTTTTAAAATGAATTGCATTTATCAACACAAGCCATCCAGCATTTAATATATTCTATTATCGATCTAGCTTACTGCAGTGTATCTCAAACAAGTGTCTCACAGCAGCCACCGAGCGAACACACAGAGTAACGTTATAACATAATTTTCAACACACTCAAATGTATCTAATATGATAAACAGAGCTGTGTTACCTCATACTTATGACCTGAAAAGCGGAAGCGGAGTGTGTTGCGCAATCGCTCCAGCGGCCTCGTTTAGCTCCCACAACACTCGGTCCTGCCCTGCTTCATACTACAGTAACGTTAATAATCGCATCCATGAACATGATTTCTTCCCGAGTCCTATCTCAATTCTTTTCCACCGGCTGTTGAGGTAAAGACCACATTTCCCAAGATTCAAACTTCAAGCTACGCTTTTGTTTTGAATAGGCCTCTAGCGACCTCTAGCGGACAGAAAATATTACACAGTGCACCTTTAAATTGATGAAAAGTAACAGTAAAACTATAATCTTACAAAAGATTTATATTTCAAATAAATGTTATATTAGAATGATTTCTGAAGGCTCGTGTGGTACCGAAGACTGTAATGATGCTGAAAAAAATCAGCTTTTAAAATATATTAAAATAGTAAACACTTCTTTTAAATTGTAAAAATATTTCATAAAATTACTGTTTTTACTGTATTTTTGATCAGATAATTGCAGCATAAGAGACTTCTTGCAGGAAATTTAAAGTCTTTTTTTTTTTTTATTACACAGCACTTTTTTTCACTTAGCTTGTACAAATACATTCTGAGATAGCCTTCTCCATG
This sequence comes from Anabarilius grahami, assembly GCA_003731715.1. Classification (NCBI taxonomy): domain Eukaryota; kingdom Metazoa; phylum Chordata; class Actinopteri; order Cypriniformes; family Xenocyprididae; genus Anabarilius; species Anabarilius grahami. The sequence goes on along the minus strand of RJVU01000233.1, from coordinate 103,495 downwards.
CAGGAAGAATGCAGTGTTGCCTTAGAATTTAGCGAAAATAAGGCATCTTAGTAGGCAGCTTAATTCAATTTGTCTCCCATTTGGAAAAGCTTCTGGTTCTGGTTAATTTTGTTGTGCTTGCAACATAGATTGTTTATCTTGTGGCAGCCATGTTTTATGTGCCTGCATATCTTTTTTGCTAGTTTCTTTATTTTTTTAATTTTTTTTTATTATTCCTTTGCCATTTCCTTTGAGTTTGTAAAGCCAGCCTGTGTGTGTGTTTGTGTGCTCTCTTGTCCTGATGTGACTCCTCTGTTTATTTCTGGAATCTTCCGCTGTCAGTCAATCAGACAATAGGGAGTCTAAATAATGGAGCCGTATAACTCTCACAGATAAATGCATCCATTAAGCCTGTGTGTGTGGGTGAGTGTATTGAGTTGCTTTAATTATCCCATTCATTTATAATCAGGTGGAGTACTGAGGCATGATTTAACTGGTGACGCTAAAAGTGTGTGTATGTCTGAGTGTGTGAACCATAATTTACGCCACTCTCTGCTATTATTAAGATGAGAAAATGATCCCTCTCCCTCACTCATGCACACATACCACGGTCTTGCTCACAAAACCTGCCACTCTTGAAGGGCACTGCAGTAATTTGGTTCAGTGACTAATACTTATTAAGTGTATTATTACCTGTTTTCTACACTTGTCTTTAACAGTCACTGACTTTTTACACATATAATCGCTCAGGAGCACTGGCATGCAGTAATGACATCATCGGGGCATATCAGTGCAATGCTGAATGTTTAGGGTGTATGGAGAGAGTTTAACCTTGTGCCATTGACCACAGCTCCCTCTTTAAACAGCAAAGTAGCTGTGGCCTTGTGGTTTGCACACATTAGACGTCAAATATAGCACGTCTGAATAAATCTGCACACTTTATTTTAAAAGTGTGGTATATCCGTATGTTGTGACATATTATGTAGTGCGTATCAGGTCTGTTCATAACCATGCATATATGAGAAGTGTATAGAAGCCATGATTTTTTTTTAGGGCCCTTTAGGCACCGATCACACAGGACCCATTCTGTTTTATAATTATTGTACACATGTAGAGAAATGTTGTTCATCATAGCAACACTTTTTTTTTGTAACACTTGTTTGTTTTTAAGATGATTAATTCTATTTTAAAAAAATAATTAATTTATATTATATTATATTAACATCTTTTATTGCATACTATAATTAATAACATTAGCCTATAAGTTTTTTATTTTTGTATTTGTTGTATTTTAATTATATATAAAATATCAGCTTGTCAGCAGAGTTATTTTAGTATAATTGAGAATTTTTAATTAATATTTTGCAATCATTTATGTTTTCCATTTCCATTTTAGTTATAGTAATTTTGTTGTGTTTCGTCATTTTTATTAGTTTTTTTCGTAAATATGTCTATATAGTTTTTATTAATTTTTATTTCAGTTTTAGGAAGGACAGAATCCTCACGCATGTCGGTTTTTCTTGTCATAGTCGCGAGTTTGCCCATCACAGGCATCAGACGCGCGTCTCCACGCAGCAGATCGTTTGTGTGTGTGACGGATGGATTCCCGCCGCTGTTTTGACTACTTTATACATTTTATAAGGTCTTCACGAGTTCCCAGCTGGCCAAAATACCATCACGTGCACCAAATGAACCAAATGAACTGAACTACAAGTGTGAACGCACCCTAAATGGTTCTTAAGAAACTAGCCTTGACAACTAGCTGAAATGAAAAAACATTTATTTTTATACTTTATTTGATCTCATTTAACTTTTACTTTATTTCAAGTAATGGAAATGTTTTTTATGGTTTTAGTTTTAGTTAAATATAATGACCCTGCTTATCAGATGCATTATGAATTAATGTGTTTATTTTTGAAAAAAAATTTTTGTTGTTGTTGTTGTTTTTTAAGATGATTAATTATATATAAAATGTATTCATTTATATATTTATTCTTACATATTATTTTGTTATAAATAAAATATAACATTGTTAATGTATAATATATTAACATAATGTATTGTATACTAAAATTAAGAACATTATATTACATATTATATGTAAACCATGTTTTTTGTATGTTGTATGTGTTGTACTGGCATTTATCAGATATTAGCCTTATCAGATGCATCTGTTCTGATTCCCACTTGTGAGGTAATCAAGTGTGTTAGTTATAAAGCAACACTGCCCTCTAGTGGTCAACACATTATGCATATATTGTTGTTCTGAACTTCATTGGACCCACATTTCTGTGTGTATTTACATGTGTCAAACTGAACCGAAGTTATCTGAAGTTGACTTCATTCCAGTGAGGAGGTTTCTAATGTGTGGCCTCCATCCGTAGGAGCTCTACTCACAATCATATGACACGGTGGGAGTGATGTTCGCCTCCATTCCAGGCTTTGCAGATTTTTACTCGCAGACGGAGATGAATAATCAGGGTGTGGAGTGTTTGCGGCTGCTCAACGAGATCATCGCTGATTTTGATGAGGTCAGAATTCTACCATCACACACACGTGTTTAAAGACATAGTCCACCAATAAATGACAATCCTGTCATTATTTACTCACACTCATTTTGATCCAAACCCATTCTATGACAGTCCATTTTGACAGAAAAACAGAATACAGGTTTGTAATGACATGAGGGTTAGTAAATAATGACAGAATTGCCATTTTGGAGTGAACTATCCCTTTAAAGTGCCTGTATTATGCTTTTTCAGAAATTACATTTTATGTAATGTGTAATATACAGTAGCTCTTTGTGAACGTGAAAGGTCTGCAAAGTTTTAAAGATCAAAGTGCACGATCAATGGAGTTATTGTCTCCCAAAAGAAAAAAGAACTGCCTAAAACAAGTTAGGGTTAGGGTAAAGTAATTCCAGTCTCACTTCCTGTAACACATTTGAATAATGCCAGCCTATGGTCTTCATTGGATGCCCACGGACAACGTCTATGACCCTCCCTCAAACATTGTAGTTGTAAAGCTGAGGCCTGGAAGAGTTTGGTTTGTGTTGTCGACATGTCGAGAAAGCGCTGTTTTCTGTGCTGTGAAAGTAAATCCATTTTGCATGCATCCAAAGGATGAGGACTCGGGCTCGAATCGACACAATCAAACCGACACAATCATTACTGTTTGTATCACTGTGTATACAAGGGCTAAGAAAGCCTCCAGAACTGAAATTCAGATAAGGTAATGGGTGAATCTTTCGGACATGCACTGTGAGCAGTAGACCAACCACAACAGACTGGGCCATCTGACCAATCAGAGCAGAGTAGGCTCTCAGAAACGAGGGGTTTAGAGAGACCGAATCATTTATTGAATATTTTTTACCTTCGACGTAGTGATGAGAATTTTGGATCATTTTACTGACGCTTGTTTAGCAAAATGAACAAATCTTTTTTCAATTCATTTTGTTAATTTTGTTACATAAACGTTGATCACATTTAGAAAAAATATAATGTGGCCAAGGCCAAATTATGAAAAAAAGAAAAGATGAATTCATTGCTTAGCTGGATCTTCAGGCTATGCAGTCTGTTAGTTCACCTCAACTCCCGATCTGAGTTGTTTGTTCTTTCGTCACATCACATCCCCATAGGCTGAAGCTATGCAGTCTGTACTGGAAACAGAAATTATTTGTTCACCTCCTCCTGAGTCTTTGGATCTGAGTAGTTCGTTCATCATGAGTTATGGAAAAGAACCATCTTGACAGAAATGTATAAACTTTAAGAAATTTGAGACCTGAAACATATCACATACAGTGGTATGCGAAAGTTTGGGAACCCCTTGCAGAATCTGTGAAAATGTGAATAATTTTAACAAAATAAGAGAGATCATACAAAATGCATGTTATTTTTTATTTAGTACTGTCCTGAGTAAGATATTTTACATAAAAGATGTTTACATATAATCCACAAGACAAAAAAGTAGCTGAATTTATTAAAATATCTCCATTCAAAAGTTTGGGAACCCTTGATTCTTAATGCTGTGTGTGGTTACCTGGATGATCTATGACTGTTTGTTTGTTTTGTGATGGTTGTTCATGAGTCCCTTGTTTTGTTCTGAGCAGTTAAACTGAGCTCTGTTCTTCAGAAAAAAACTCCAGGTCCTGCAGGTTCTTCAGTTTTCAAGGATTTTTTGCATATTTGAACCCTTTCACACTGAGGACAATTGATGGACTCAAACACAACTATTAAAAAAGGTTTAAACATTCACTGATGCTCCAGAAGGAAACACGGTGCATTAAGAGTCGGGAGGTGAAAACTTTTTGAATTTAAAGATCAAGGTAAACTGTACTTAATTTGTCTTCCGGGAAACATGCAAGTATCTTCTGTTGCTTCCGAAGGGAAGTACTAAATGAAAAAAACTATATTTCAACCAAATAAGACAAATTTGGACTTCTTCATCCTGTTCAAAGTTTTCACCCCCTGACTCTTGATGCACCATGTTTCCTTCTGGAGCATCACATTATTTTCATTTTTATTGAAAATAAAAGCTCGGCAAAAGGCCGATTCGAATCCGCGTTGATTGCATTAAAAGCCAGGTCTGTGAGCCTTACTTGCTACTGCTGTGCCACTGAAGATGTTGAATTCTTTGAGTCTTTTTTAAAACTTGAGTGGCCCAACCAGACATCGGTGGGCGGAGCTGGTGTAAATAGCATTTGCCAACAAAGGATGCTATTTGCACTTAGTGTAAATAGACACTCCGTTCTGTTTCCGGTACAGAACCTATGGGATGTTGCGCATGCGTGGTCAACACAAAATGAACGAATCACTCTCTGAGACAACTCGTAGTTCCTGATTCATATTAAAGATTCGTTCAAAATGAATGAATCGTTTATGATTGACCCATCACTACTTGGATGCATGTAAACCTATTGTTGGAGAACTTTAAAACAAAATAACATAAAATACAAAATTTAAATAGCATAAAAGGTGCACTTTAATATTGAAGACTCATCTAAGATGCACAGACCCATCACACCTGCTCAGAAGCTGCTGATGAAAGTTTAATGTTACATGAAAGATTCTCTCTCTCTACAGCTGCTGGGGGAGGAGCGATTTCAGGACATTGAGAAGATAAAGACCATCGGCAGCACGTACATGGCTGTGTCAGGACTGTCTCCTGAGAAACAAGTATGAAAACACACACAACTACAGAAGCCTAAACACTCACTCATGCTAAAACATATTATCTGATGTCTTCTTATAAGCAGTGTCTGTAGTTTGAAATCTATAAAAGGGTTAGCTTGTGCACTAATCTTTCTATATATGTGTGTTACCATAGCAATGTGAGGATAAATGGGGGCATCTGTGTGCGCTGGCAGATTTCGCCATTGCTCTGAATGAAAGCATTCAGGAGATCAACAAACATTCATTTAACAACTTCCAACTCAGAATCGGTAAGAGTCAAATGATTTAAACACAAATAATTTAGAAACACATTTGAAAGTGACAATGGAGTGCAACAGTGACTGCCCACTTTTTTTTTTATCAGCCTTGATTCCGAAAGTATTTTACCCATAGTTTATTTTCTCCATAGGAATTTCAGAACATTTTAATATAGATTTAAAGCCATGAATGAAAACAACCAGCTCTGAGAAGATTCACAACATTACATAAATAAATAAACAGATTTTTTGATTAAATATTTATATAAGATGTTTGAAGTTGTAAGGAGCCCTACTCGATTACAGGTATATCATTTGCAATGCATTGTGGGAGTGGGCAGTCACTATTCCTGTTTCCATGGTCACTTAACATTTCAGAATTATGGGTAATGTAGTTCTTAGTTGTTGTTTATTTTTGAGATCACATTGAAAACTTCTAGATTTTCTATCTCAAGAGCACCTAAAAAAAATCTAAATTTGATCTTTCTGTACACAGCTACTCAAAAATGTCATTTTGAAAGAAATTAATACTTTCCACAAAAATTCCAAACAGCACTACTGTTTTCAACTGATTATAATAATAATAAATGTTTTTCAAGCACCAAATAAGTATATTAAAATGATTTCTGATGGATCAATTCAGCTTTGCCATCACATAAATAAATTATATTTTAAAATATAGTAAAATAGAAAACATTTTAAATTCTGATAAAGGATTTTTCCTGTTTATCTAGCCTTTATCTCCTTATATATAAATATGTTTATTATTTATTTAATTATTATTTTTCTACTTTCTATTTCTATTATATATCTATTCTTTAGCTGATTCTACTCTGTTCTTACCCTGAAAATAGCTTAGATGCTGACATGCCATAAAACAGTCAAATTAATAAATTGAAATCAATGACTTGTGGCTTCTTGATAGCTTCAGGACTCATCATAGGTCTGTCATGAAAGATTTATTTATCATCACAAAAAAATCAGTGTTTGATAAAAACGAATAGAATTTTTACTTCCGAAACTGGGCTCTTGCACTCTATCAAGGCCCTGTTTACACTAGTGCGTTTTCATTTTAACACAGCGTTTTAAAATGAAAATGATCCTTGTCCATACTGCCGTTTCCACTGCGTTTCAAAAAAGATCTCCGTCTACACTATTCAGGCACACTGGGCCTGCGCGTAGTGTAAACGGCTGCCAGTTGCTATAATAATAGCTTGTCTCTTGGGCATGTAGGCAGCTGCAGTATTATAAAATGCAGAGTTTAATTGCACAATGGCTGCTAAAAAGGACAACAAAGTCAGAGAAGCTTGCAGTTCTGTCTCCATGTTATTGTTTACACGGTCGTCGAGGCTGGTCTGTTACAGATCCGTCGAGAGAGGTTATTGTTGTGTTCTTCTGGTAGCGTAATGTGGGCAGCCACGCTTTCGTTTTCAGAAATCTCTATTTTGGTCCATTTACACTGAAACGAAACCCAGGAGTTTTCAAACTAAAAATGAGTCTGCAGCGTTTCCAAAAGTCTCAGTTTTTGAGGGTTGAAAACTCCAGAGTAGTGTAGACGCCAGGTGTAACCGTAGCAAAAGTTATGCATTTTAAAATGAAAACGCACTAGTGTAAACGGCCTAAAAGGCTGAAATGTAGCTCCATTGCAGCTTGTACCATCATGTCTTTTCAACAAGGTGAACAGTGAGATTTGCTGATGCTAATGCTCTGCTCGCTCTCTCCCTCAGGTATGGCACATGGCTCTGTGGTGGCTGGAGTGATCGGCGCTAAAAAGCCGCAGTATGATATTTGGGGGAAAACGGTCAATCTGGCAAGTCGTATGGACAGCACGGGTGTCAGCGGCAAGATCCAGCTCCCAGAGGAGACCTACGCCATCCTGAACGAGCGCGGCTTCGCCTTCGAGTACCGAGGCGAGATCTACGTAAAGGGCATCAGCGAACAGGAAGGCAAGATACGCACGCACTTCCTGATGGGCCGCGTGCAGCCCAACCCGCTCATCCTGCAGCCGAGGAAGCTCACGGGCCAGTACTCGCTCGCCGCCGTGGTGCTCGGCCTGGTCCAGTCCCTCAACCGGCAGAAACAGAAACAAATCCTCAATGAAAACAACAACTCAGGCATCATGAAGGGCCACCACTATAACCGCAGAACTCTGCTGGCACCGGGGGGCTCGGACACCAGCCACGCCGAGGTCCCGGACAAGAATGATCTGGCCTAGATCTTGGATGAGGAAAACAAACTACGTACTGAACCAAAAGACTGAGCGGTACTTCAGACTGCTGCCGCTGACTGAGTGTCTCTCTTGCTGTCTGTGTTTCTTTTTGTATTTCTTTTGTATTTGAGAAACAATAAAGGGGTTTAATTTTTTTATAAAGGTCTGAGCTTCCTTTTAATAAAGGTCTGTATGAATGGTTTGATCTAATGTTGTGTTCACGTCATGTCGGAATTATTTAACTCCGAGATTCTCCTCAGAATTTTTTACATCCCCAGACTGAGATATTATTAGTTTCTATGGCAATGCTCATAACCAAAATGGTTCCACGTGCAGCTTTGTTGTTGATGACAGCAAAATATTTAATCACTAGGTTGTTTGTCGGTTTACCTCTATGTTTAAATTCGGCAAGAAACGGAAGTTTCAATAGTCTTTTCTTCCCTATTGTGCACTCCATTATTGTTTGCAATAATGTGTTGGAAAAAAATGTATGCAATTTGAAAAACAAATTTGAGTTATGACAACTTTGATTGAATTTATGTTCAACCAACAAGCTACACTGAGTTAGAGGAACTTAATAATTTGTAGCATAAACACAAATTTTTAAGTTGATAACTTAAAAAATTAAGTCGCTCTAACTACCATAGTTGTAGCCCTGGAACTAATTATGCTGCCTTCACGTGCTCTCGAAATGTGAGTTTCCTAGGTAAAAAATTACACATGAACGCCCTCTAAGGTCGAAACTTGAAGTTGATGTAATGATCAACATTATTATGTCAACAGAATGCTACAAAAGAATGTTTGCAACTTAAATGGTTTAATTAAAACAATTAGAATTTTAAGTTGTGGTAAGGCCCCTGAATTACTTTTTAGAGTGTGACGTATATCTGAGTGAAACGGCTTCTTGACCAAGAAAGAAATGTAGGAGGGACTTAATTTTGTCCATCAGGACTTGATCGGACCGTTGTGGTTTGCTATTGCTGCAAGGGGAAGTTATTTTGATTAAAGAATACGAAGGCACATTATTATTATTTATTTATTTTTATTTTTAAAAAGAATGATGTACAAGGATAAATCATTTATAATAAATACTGCAATATTCCATAAAAAAAATAAGAATTTTCCATTTTGATTTCAAGGTGACTGAGAGCCAAGAAAGCACATTAGGCAGCTATTAGCAAATTGCTAATTTGTTCTGGCTTTTTGTCAGGCATTCAAAAAGTATCTTGTTGCTAGGGCTTGGTAGGGTGTTCGAATAGGTAGCTATGCTATTCTAGGTGGTTGCTTGGCATTTCTATAGGGTTCCACCTGGTTGCTAAGCTGTCCTGGCTGGCTGCTACAACCTGCTGGGTGTTCTAGAACACATAAGTCAGGGCTCCCAACTCTCACGCAGTCAGCGCAAGACACGCAATTGACATTGTTCTCACGTTACACATCCATTTTCTCACGCAGTGAAAAAACATTGCGGAGCACAAACACAGAGTCAACGCGGTTGACAGACAAGACAGAGCAGTAAACAAACTGCCAGCTTTAAAATTCTGTCAATTTTATTCAAACAATAAATACAGTTTTGGCACTCTTTTGTGCCACATTCAACTGGTACGCGATCATCTCTTCCTCTTTACAACTAGTCATAGCAGGAAATAAACATGACTGAACATCAGAAGGTAATGTCTCATGTAATCACTCAATCAGAGTTTCAACCAAGGAATGACATCAAAACAGCTTGTAAACAATATGCCAGTAATGTTACATTTACCTTAGGTAAGCCATGACAATAGCATAGTTAGCTAGAAAAAAAGAGTATTTTGCTAAATGCCCGATTACATATTCATTCTATTTTTACTCTTTTATCGTTAAAAATATAACATTAGGGTATTATTATATTATAAAAACCACATTGTTTAATTAATTGTAGCCTAGCAATACAAATCGGTTGTTATTAATATTATATTTTAATAGGCCAAATTAACACTACCAGTGTTTGCCAGTGTTTATAATCCAGTGTGGATTATATAAATACTGGCAGTGTTAATCGGTTAGTTCACCCAAAAATGAAAATTATGTCATTAATTACTCACCCTCATGTCGTTCCACATCTGTTGATCTTCGGAACACAAATTAAGATATTTTTTTTATCAAATTCAATGGTTCAGTGAGGCCTCCATAGACAGCAAAAACACTCCCTTTTTCAGTGCCCAGAAAGCTACTAAAAACATATTTAAAACAGTTCATGTTACTACAGTGTTTCAACCTTATTAATATTATAAAGCGATGAGAATAATTTTTGTGGGCCAAAAATAACAAAATAGCGACTTTATTCCACAATATCCAGTGAAGAGCGATTTCAAAACACTGCTTCATGAAGCTTCAAATCTTTACGAATCATAGGTTTTGAATTAGTGATTCGGAGCGCGTATCAAACTGCCAAAGTCACGTGAACTATTGAAGTTTCAAAACACTTACGACGTAACGAAGCCTCCTTTACTGAATTCGCGTGATTTTGGCGCTCTGATCCACTGATTCGAGACAAATGATTGGTAAAGATTCGAAGCTTCATGAAGCAGTGTTTTGAAATCGCTCTTCACTGGATGTTGTGGAATAAAGTTGCTATTTTGTTATTTTTGGCGCACAAAAAGTATTCTCGTCGCTTTATAATATTAAGGTTGAAACACTGTAGTCACATGAACTGTTTTAAATATGTTTTTAGTAGCTTTCTGGGCACTGAAAAAGGGAGTGTTATTGCGGTCTATGGAGGCCTCACTGAACCATTGAATTTGATAAAAAAAAAATATCTTAATTTGTGTTCCGAAGATCAACGAAGGTCTTACGGATGTGGAACGAAATGGGGGTGAGTAATTAATGACATAATTTTCATTTTTGGGTGAACTAACCCTTTACTTTAACACTTGGGGTTTTGCTGTGTATAGTTTTAATATCATAAGTTCATAACATTAATATTTAATATTAATAATGTAATATTAACATTATAGTAATAGCCTATTTATAATAATGTACTTTAATATTAATGTACCAGCTGACAGGGTTCCCTTCGTTTACAGAATTAGGCTACTTGAGAGAGATTTTTTTGTCCTTGAGAAAAATTAACATGTATACCGGATTTTTATCCAAATGAATCTAGCCTATTGAATATATATTAATTTCTCACTCCAAGCTGAACTCAAAAGTTGGCAGCCATGTCACAAGTGTAGAGGCAATTTAACTGTTTAGGCTGCTGACAGTTTTTGTTATTTTTGTGAAATGACGGTCAAGTCAGAAATGTTTAGGACTACGTTCATTTTTGTTTTGTAAAACTATTGTTTTGACTATAGTTCTGCAATTTAGCATGAGGAAACCGATGTCGAAGTAAGGTGAGTACTAATATGTTTAGATGTTTAGACACAATGAATCGCCTGAATTTCTATTACAGATATATTTTATTACAGATAGGCCTACAGAATGTTTTTACAGATAAAAAAAAAAAAGAAGTTATACTGGGAGAAAAAAATATTATGGCTCAAGACGAACAATATAGAAAAGGAGAACGACAAAGATTGTCAAGGATTTTCCGATTAAGGCCTATGATGTTTTAATCAAAGCTGGCAGAAGTTTTAGCGTCTTATTTAAAAACCATTTAGGTTTTGGCTTGGTGAAGTTATAGCCTACTGAAACATGTTTTTATTTTTCAGCGATTTTATTAGGTTATATGTGAATCACCAGTCTGAATCAGCTCTGATAAATAATTATTTAGAGCCGATTCAGACAGCTGTAAGTGCAGGTCTGTCCTGTAGAGGGCGATGTAGACTGAATATTAAGTTAGGGTCAGATCGAACGATTGAAGAAATACAGTGAGTGAATATGTGTGTATGTCTACTGTAGGCCTACTTTATCTCTTAATATTAGTAAATAATTAATAGTAGTTAATATATTTTTAATCAAAATAAATTAGTAAATTAGAATTTGTTAGATATTTTACTGTTTTAATTATTCACATAATGTTTCAACAGGGATTTGTTCTTCTTCTTCCCACTCTCTTACGTAGGTGGAAACAGATCATCATCTTGTCAGTCGGACATGCTTCTTCCGACTGTATTTCTGACGGGTGGGCGGGGCTAATAATCACATCACTACTGTCGCAATCTAGGATGTTGTTATTCTCGGCTCTGTTTTTTAAACTGACGAATAAAATTGAATGGAGGCAGTTGCCATGGTGAACAGTCCAAAGCTTTGATGTTGAGAGTGACAAAGTGGTATATGTGAGAGAGAGGAAATAAAAAGATAGGAGAAGAGAGAGTGTAGGGGGTATGAAATGATTGTTCAAAGATCAAAGAGTTAAAATGCCTGAAAACTGGCACAAATACGACCTCAGCTGTGGCACTGTAGGGTGTGTGTGTGTGTGTGTGTGTGTGTGTGGAATGATGATGTGTTTGTTACTTGACAAGCCATCTGTGAACAGTTTGCAGATTTTTTCCTCAGCGTTGGATGCTCACACACGGGTAGTTGACACATAACATGTCCAGAGAGATTTTTTTTTTATCAACATCAATATTTCAAAATTAATTAAATATATAAGGGAAGTTGAGAGGGGATAGTTGTCACAGTTTTACTTCCAGTAAATTTTTCTAAAGGCAAGGGTTATTTCTTTTATTTTTTTAAGTCAATTTCGGTCTAGAAGAATACAGTAACATATTGGTTAAAAGTAAATAAATATAAAATAATGTTTCACATTATATGGGGTAAGTTGTCACAACCTACCCTTCACTTGTTACCTGACAACTAAAGCACAAACACAATTTAATAAACACAATTTCACACAGAAATAGCCATTTTATGTTTAACTCTTTTTCTCTCTCTCATTGCTCCCATACAGTCACAATTCTGAGAATGGTGTATCTGCTGTTGCTTGGCAACAACATTGAGACCCCCTCCCCCACCAAAGTGCAGATGTTTTGGATATGTGTGTGTGTGTGTATTCCAGCAGATGGCAGTCCATATTGATCATTCTTTATGGCATTCTTAATCATAAATTCAGAATCCATTATCATGTTTCCTGCGATAGGAGGGAGGAGCTGAGTTTCCATCAGCCTCTCAGCAGACTGGATCACCTCTCAGGTACTGCATTATGCATGAAGGCTTATGAATATTTAAATACTGTTAGAATGGGCCGCTGACAGGATGTGTTAAATGTAGGTAAGGTGTTCATCATAACTGTCCTGCTGATTTTTCATGAGACAATCATTATATTTTAAGGCCACCTGTAACCAGCTTGCAAGGTCTGTGAGGGACTGTTTTTTTCATCCCGTTCCCGCTAGGTTCTATTCCGCACCCACTCGCTCCCGCTTAAAATTCACTTTGTGTTCACCCGCTATCTGCTTACACTGATTTTCTTTAAATCTCACATTTAAATTTCCCCTAAACAAAGAGAGTGATAACAAATATAAAATGTTGCCTATACAAGAATTTTATTAAGTCTTATTATGAGGCTGTCAACACCGTGAAATATGTCACAGAGAAAAGGCTAAATGAAATATGACAGGCCTATCTGTCACTCAAAATTATAAGCCAAAAATACGAATAAACGAAAACTGTTGACTTATCTAGCTATACTGCAAAATTAAATCTTATTTTTAACATCCATGAAAGAACAGAATGTCGCCGACTGATGACGGTTTCAGTACCGAACGTCTCTCCCTCAAAAGGTTGCCAGGTTGCTCAGGGCAGGGAACTGGGAACTGTGTGAACGCCACCACTGCAGAAAGTTTTGTTTACTTCAAGTTCAAGCGCAGATACGCTGTTGTCAAAGAAAGTCAGGAGTGGCCGTCCAACGTACAGCAGAGTTACTGACTGCTATCGCCTTTCATTCGCAAAAAAACAGATTAGGGTGGTTTCCGCAGACATCTACTAGCAAGTTGCAAATTATGGTTAACGACTGTGACGTCCTGCTCAAACTGTTTCAATAGTAAATGCGTCATCACAGGACAGAAAAATGTCAAACCAATTTCATAGGGTCTTTAAAGGTGCTACAGAGGATGTTTAGTTTTATACATTTTTGCAATATTACTTGAAACTGTCTTTTCTAACTGATAAAAGACTATTTATTAGGTGCACTGAAAGGAATAATATTAATATACATCATCTGTGCACGAGGTAGGGCCTTAAAAACATCAGCCAATCGTTTAAGCCCTCTGGCTTGTCAATCACTGCCATGACGTTCCTTGTGAGAGACGCGCGGCTGCGCGCTCCAGTAACTTTCCACACTCCACAGGCACCGCATGCAATATTTTTGTCAGGAGACAGGAGTAACAACTGCAGATTATGAGTTACCTGCGGTGAGTCCGACATAATGAATCCACTAACACGACACAGCGAATGCCGGTGGTAAACAAACACTCGTGTTCCAATACTCGTGCACGAGTTTTGGGAGGCGTTCCATCGAAACGCCTCCCATTGAGCTGTGAAGGAGGGGGGTTGTTCTTACGCATGCGCTCATTTCAAAAACTCACTAACAGTCTTTGGTTTCTCAGTCGACGAAAAGATCCTCTATAGCACCTTTAAAGGAATAACACAAAATTCTGCCATCATTTAGGTACTCAACGTCATGTCGTTCCTCTGTATGACTTTCTTTCTACACAAACTGTCAATTTTGTTTTTTATACAATGAATTCAAGGGTTAGTTCACCCAAAATTCTGTCATTAATTACTCACCCTCATGTCGTTCCAAAAACGTAAGACTTTCATTCATCTTCAGAACACAAATGAAGATCTTTTTAATGAAATCTGAGAGCTTTCTGTCCCTCCANGGGTGGTTTCCGCAGACATCTACTAGCAAGTTGCAAATTATGGTTAACGACTGTGACGTCCTGCTCAAACTGTTTCAATAGTAAATGCGTCATCACAGGACAGAAAAATGTCAAACCAATTTCATAGGGTCTTTAAAGGAATAACACAAAATTCTGCCATCATTTAGGTACTCAACGTCATGTCGTTCCTCTGTATGACTTTCTTTCTACACAAACTGTCAATTTTGTTTTTTATACAATGAATTCAAGGGTTAGTTCACCCAAAATTCTGTCATTAATTACTCACCCTCATGTCGTTCCAAAAACGTAAGACTTTCATTCATCTTCAGAACACAAATGAAGATCTTTTTAATGAAATCTGAGAGCTTTCTGTCCCTCCATTGACAGCCTACGCAACTACCACTTTCAAGCCCCAGAAAGCTAAAGACATCATTACAGTAATCCATGTGACTCTAGTAATAGGCGCCAATCCCCAATTTTTCAAAAAAATATGAGATATTCTCCATGGATTTAACCAATGAAAAATCGATTGCAGCTTTCAGACATGATTATTTTTACCTTTTTATAGTTTATTTGAGGCCGTTTCTATTGTCTTATTTTAATGAAAAATGTCGAGAGTGCATCCAAGTAATCCGCAAGCACAAATCTTTCAGCTCGCAGGCGGATTTCCGTCACTCTCTCACTCAACTGGATCCGCACACAAACTTTCTTCTTGCTCTTTTTCTTGAATGGTCTTCTTATTGTAAGTGCTTATTGTGAATAGATATTTATTGAATTATTTTATTTAGTGAGCCGCTACTGATCATCAGATATCAGTGAGAGCGTGACTCACGACAACACTCATGGAAGGAATTTGCTTTTGTTTGGTTGGTAACATAGGCGTAATTTGCAGGTGGGACATGCTGCACGGATAGCCTATAATGCAAATGAAACAATTTGTGTTAAATAAGAAGCGATCTGGTGCTGGAATGTGTTTTTTTTTTTTTTAAATCATGCTGCTGTTATCAGTGCCGGAACGTTCTTTTGTGGCTCGTGCACAATTTTCACACAGACGAGTGTGTCAATCTATCGCTAAGGCAAAAGTTTATCTATCTATAGCAAACGTTCTACCACTAGACCACATGGGAATATGAATATTTAGCACGGGTCTTTCTATGTATACTGGGCACCCACCGGCAGAAACATAAATCGGCGCCTATGACTCCAGTGTTTTAACCTCAATTTTATGAAGCGACACAACACACATACGCGCGTGTTGACGTGAGAGCAGACTTTGTTGCATAAATGCGCATTGGAGATTTTTTTGTAAATAAAGTGGTAAATTATGTTGTTTTGGATTATTTTAATGATGCCTTTACTACCTTAATTTCTGGGGCTTGAAAGTGGTAGTTGCATGGACTGTCAGTGGAGGGACAGAAAGATCTCAGATTTCATTAAAAAGATCTTCATTTGTGTTTCAAAGATGAACAAAAGTCTTACAGGTCTGGAATGACATGAGGGTGAGTAATTAATGACAGAATTTTCATTTTTAGGTGAACTAACCCTTTCATATAATAAGCTTCAGATAGACAAAAAAAGCACCACAAAAAGTACCACAAAGTATACAGATTAATACAGTACACATAACCAAGACATACTGCTGGTTTGCAGTTTGCATATGTGAAAGATCAAATGATATTTGAGAGCATAGATCTGTATAAAAAAAAATATATAGATAGACAAAACATATGTATACATAATGTTAATTTAAATAATAAATAAAATGGTGATAAAATAATGATGTTAATAATAATAAATAAGTACATTTTTAATTTGTTTCATTTTAAAAACAAGAGGAGATCACAAATCTATTGAGGTTTGGGATTCTTCCACTTTAACATTCTTCCTTACATTTTTATAAATCATTTCTACACCCCTGGCCATAGCAACCTGTGACATTGACCTGCCTCATTTGAGCACACAAGATGACTTCCATCTTCCTCAGATGTCTTATATCAGTTATACATCAGGCAGTTCTCTACTGGTAGTTACTCCAGGCGTAGATGTGTCAAACTGTCATCTTTGATTTGTTTATTTTGGGCTAAAACTTTAAGAAATGACATTAAGTCTAACTGCTATTCCAGCATTAAGAAAAGCAAAATGGCATTGCAGCTGTCTATCAATAACAAATTCTGTAATGTGATAAGATAAAATTCTGTCATCATTTACTCTCTCTATTGTTGTTCCAAACATGCTTTACTATCTTACTTCTGTGGAACATAACAGAACATATTTTGAGAAATGTTGTTTTTTTCCTGTACAATTTTGGATATTAATATTCTTTAGAATTTGTGTTTTGCAGAATAGAAAAAGTCATACAAGTTTGGAATGACATGAAGATTGGTAAATAATCACAGATCTTTTAAAATTTATTAACTATCCATTTAAACTCAATCAGCAGCATTTGTTTTTTTTAATACAAAAAGCAAAAATCAGGTTTACAATGAGGCATTTACAGTGGAAGTGAATGGGGCCCATTTTGGAGGCTTTAAAGACAGAGGTGTAGGTTGTAATTTTATAAAAGCGCTTACATTAATTCTCATTTTAAAGTGCCCCTATTATGTTATTTTAAAGGTTCATAATTTTGTTTTGGAGATCTCCTACAATAGGTTTACATGCATCCAAGGTCAAAAAACACTTTCATTTTCTCATAATATAAATGAGCATTACCTCTTTTCTCAGAGTCTGAAAAAATTCATTGAAAGATCCAGTCTCTCCCTTCCTTTTCAAGAGCCTACCCTGCTCTGATTGGTCAGACGGCCCAGTCTAGTCTGTTGTGATTGATCTACTGCTTACAGTGCGTGCTGGAAATGAAACGCCTATTACCATATCTGAATTTCAGCTCTGGATGCTGACAGGCTGAAAGAAAACGACGGTGGAACCTAGGTGTGAAGGCCCGGTTTGATTTTGAATACAACTAAAAACAAACTGACGCTAGCGAGTTGTGGAGGAACAAATCTCTGCGAGGAAGGAAAAAAGCCAAGCGGGATGGCTGCGGTGTCAGCCGGACGAGAACGAAGTTTAAAGAACCGGCAGGTTGTGGGGAAAACAAAACGTGATGGACATGCGATTAGTGAGGCGGTTGAGCACGACTGCTCCGTGAATGGATCAGAGGAAGGTAGGTGGTCAGAAATGGATTGTAGTGAGGGAAGGGATGAGGAGAATGAGGGGGAAAAACAAGGAAGGGTGTGTGATAGCCAAAGTAAATGAAATAAAAGAGTGAGAAGTGACAATGAAGAAAGATCTGGAAGTGAGGATGAGGAGCCAGAGCAAAAATCCACATGAAAGTCATGAATAATCTATAGTAATACTTAGATTTAATGAGAAAGCTCAAAATGATATGAAGAAGATCAACCCATTTGTGTTAACTACAGCTCTAGCAAATAAAATCGGGGATATTAGTGCAAGAATCCTTAGAGATGGTAATTTACAGATTAGGTGTGCAAGCGAGGAGCAAGTTGAAAAAGCACTTAGAGTTAAAGAGATTGGGAAAATAAAGGTAGAAAGTACAAGGAGGGCAGGAAAAAGAAATGTCGGTTTACGTAAAGGGGTAATTACAGGAGTGCCAATAAGTGTTGGTATGGAGGATTTCAAGAGGGATGTCAAAGGAGGAGTAATAATAAATGCTCAAAGATTGAAAACATCAAAAGAAGGAAAGAAGAAGCACAGTGAATCAATACTGATTGAATTTGAAGGAGAAAATTTGCCAAAGAAGGTTTTCCTAGGTTTTTTGAGCTACTCAGTGAGAATGTATGTACCTAAACCTTTGGAATGTTTTAACTGTCAAAGGTTTGGTCATACAGCAACAATTTGTAGAGAGCAGAGAAGATGTGCAACGTGTGGTGAAGACCATGAGTATGGAAAGTGGGGGGCAGGAGTTCAACCAAAATGTCATAATTGTGGAGGAGCTCATAACGTGGCTTATGGGGGATGTGAGATGATGAAAAGAGAGAATAATATCCAAAAAATAAAAATTGAAAGAAGGATCACTTATCCAGAAGCTGCAAGGGTTGCAAAAGAGCAGAAACTAGTATGATTGTTCATGAAGAAATGAAGGCACAAGAACAACAAAAATGCACAAATGACATGATTTATGTGGATAAAAGGGACTTGGTAATATTCATAGCAGGGGTAATTAACAGTATAGCTGAAGTAAAATCAAAAAATGATAAAATACAGCTGGTAGTGAAAGCAGCAGTGAATCACCTAGGGTTGGTAGGACTGACATGGGAAGAAGTGAGGGAGAACCTCACGAATCAGTCAAGTCAGGAAACATTATGGAATGGTTCATTTTAATAATGGTAATCCTCTTGCAATGGAATGCAAGAAACCTAATGGCAAATGGACAGGAATTCAAACATTTTATTAATAAATTGGCTGTGAAATAATATGGCCTGATATAATCTGTATCCAGGAAACTTGGTTGAAACCCAACCTAGAGTTGGTTACTCACCAATAAGGAATGATAAGAAAATTGGAAGAGGAGGAGGATGTGCTACATTCATAAAAGAAGGAGTTCCGTTTAGAGAAATGGGACGGGGAAATGATCAAGAAGTGGTGGAGATATGGGAAAGAGGGGAATGATAATCCCTGTAAAAGCTTGGAACTTGATGACCTATTAAATATATAAGGGCAAAACAGAAGCAAAGTGGTGTGGTGTGCAGATTTGAATGTGCATAGTGTATTTTTTTTATGGGGGGGTCATTCACAGATTTAAATGGAAGGATAATTGAAGATCTAATAGAGGAAAGAGATTTAGTTTGTATGAATGACGGAAGAAGCACAAGAGTTAATTTAAAGGTGGTAAAGAGGATCTTTTCGTTGACTGAGTTTTTGAAATGAGCGCATGCGTAAGAACAACCCCCCTCCATTTCGAGTGAACACCTCCCAAAACTCGTGCACGAGTATTGGAACACAAGTGTTTACCACCGGCATTCGCTGTGTTATTAAGCCGGGCACACATTTAACGACTAGCTAAAACATTCTAAGACTATGCTCAACATACAGCGATTGTTTCCTGCTCCTGAAGCAGATTTATATACTTTCACATGGAATTTGAACACCGACTGTAATCGCAGACTGAACGCAACTGGCTCTGACTGGACGCGTTTGAGCGCGATCAGTCATAAGTATCAATTTACATTCATAATCGGCCTTACAATCGTTAAGTTAAAGTTTATATCAACAGTTATAATGGCGGCAGAAAGCTCTATACCTAAAAGTAGAAATAGGATGGAAAGGAGACTGGTACCATGGTAGACAGAGGAGTGTCATCAGGCAGTGAGAAACAGAAACAAAGCTTTTAAATTGGTCAAAAAGATGCATAACTTGCAACATATGATACAGTACAAGAAGGCAGAGGCGTTAGTGAGGAGAACAATACGTAAGGCAAAAAGGGCTTGCTGGAGAAACTTTTGTGACAAAATAGGAAGAACTACTGTTGGAGAAATATGGGGGAGGATTGAAAGAATGGGGGGAAACAGAAGGGATTGGGAATACACAGTTATAGCTACTGGGGAGGAAGTGGCAGTGTCAAGTAGAGAAAAAGCAGAGGTTATGGCCAAAACATTTGTACAGATACATAGTTCAGAAAATTTATCAGAAGAAGGAAACAAGAAAGTACGTTGAATCAATATCCAGGGGTATTAGAGGAAAGAGGAAATAAATAATACAGTTGATGAACCATTTACACTGGCGGAGATGATGAGAGCGATAAAAAGATCAAGACAGACATCTCCAGGGAAAGATCAGGTAAGTTATGTAATGTTAAAAATTTAGGGGAAGGAGCACTATTGAAGTTGTTGTATTTATAATAAAGTATGGGAGGAAGGTAGACTGCCAAATGCGTGGAAAGAGGCAATAGTGATTCCAATAAGGAAACCTGGGAAAGACCCTTCAGAACCAACCAGCTATAGACCCATTGCCCTAACCTCTAATGTTCAAACTAATGGAAAGAATGATTACAGAAAGACTAACAAATGAACTTGAGAAAAAAGGAATGCTGGCTAGTTATCAGAGTGGATTTAGGAAAGGAAGAAACATCATGGACTCAGTGATAAGACTAGAGAATGAAATAAGGAAAGCTCAGGCAAACAAAGAAGCGGTAATTGCAGTATTCTTGGATATAGAAAAAGCTTATAACATGATGTGGAAGGAAGGAGTGTTAATTAAACTTCATAGAATGAGAGTTGGTGGGAGGGTTTTCAACTGGGTAAAGGACTTTTTGTTTGGTTGGAAAATCCAAGTGCGAATTGGTTCAGAAGTGTCAAATCAGTATACTGTTGTAAATGGCACACCTCAAGGTAGTGTTATTAGTCCATTACTCTTCATAATAATGATCAATGTATTCTTTAAGTTACCAGCTGATATAGGGAGGTCACTTTTTGTGGATGATGGGGCCCTGTGAAAGAGAGGGAGGAATGTGGAGTTTATAGTTAGGAAAATGCAAGAAGCAGTGGATGAGGTGGGCAAGTGGGGATATGATTGGGGATGCAGATTCTCAGTGGAAAAACCCCAAATGGTAATTTTTACCAATAAAAGAGTAGAGGAAAGACTGAAAGTTAGGATATATGGGGAAGAAATAGAAAGGGTTGGAACATTTAAAGGTGCCCTAGAACCCTTTTACACAAGATGTAATGTAAGTCTAAGGTGTCCCCTGAATGTGTCCGTGAAGTTTCAGCTCAAAATACCCTATAGATTTTTTATTATTCAATTTTATAACTGCCTATTTTGGGGCATAATTAAAAATGCGCCAATTCTGTGCGTTTCCCCTTTAAATGCTCGCGCTCCCCGCCCCCAAGCTTGCAACATTGCATAAACAAAGTTCACACAGCTAATATAACCCTCAAAATGGATCTTTACAAAGTGTTCGTCATGCAGCATATTAGATCAAGTAAGTATTGTATTGATTTGGATGTTTACATTTGATTCTGAATGAGTTTGATAGTATATGCTCCTTGGCTAACGGGGCTAATGCTACACTGTTGGAGAGATTTATAAAGAATGAAGTTGTGTTTATGAATTATACAGACTGCAAGTGTTTAATAATGAAAATAACGACATGACTCTGATCTCTGTGAATACAGTAAGAAACAATGGTAACTTTAACCACATTTAACAGTACATTAGCAACATGCTAACGAAACATTTAGAAAGACAATTTACAAATATCACTTAAAATATCATGATATCATGGATCATGTCAGTTATTATTGCTCCATCTGCCATTTTTCGCTATTGTCCTTGCTTGCTTACCTGCATAAAGTCTGTTGATTCGGCTGTGCAGCTCCAGACGTTAATACTGGCTTGTCTAATGCCTTGAACATGGGCTGGCATATGCAAAAGTTGGGGCCTACATATTAATGTCACAGACACGCCAGGCTCTGCACCCAGGAAATCACGTCGCACTCCCTCACCAGAGTACCGATCACACGCACCTGACACTCATCACCAGCCCAATCAGCAGCACTATAAAAGACACTCACAATCACTCAGTCATTGTCCGGTCTTGTTAATGCATACTAACCTGAATGCTTACCTTTCAGACTACTTACCTGTCTCCAGTGTGTCTCCTAGATCCTCTGTGTTCTCCAGTCCTCCGTGAGTGTCTCTGGGTTGCTCCTGCTCCATGTCTCTCAGTCCTCATCGAACCTGGTGTGAAGATCAAGTCAAGTATTACGGTCTTGATATATAATCTGTCTGGAAACTTCGTCTGCTTTCACTCACCTGCACTCCGCTCTGGTTGTCTCAATAAACATTGTAAACTGCACCTGTGTCTCCGACCTCCTCTGTACTGTAACAATTAATGATCCCGACTGTTGCGTCACAGTCGGTATTATGTTGAGATTCGCCTGTTCTTCAGAGGTCTTTTGCACAAATCAAATTTACATAAGAAGGAGGAAACAATGGTGTTTGAGACTCACTGTATGTCATTTCCATGTACAGAACTCTAATTATTTAACTATGCCGAGGTAAATTCAATTTTCAATTCTAGGGCACCTTTAAATTTCTTGGAGTGAATTTTGATTCTCGATTAACATGGGCAGAGCATATAATGCGAACAGAGGAAAAGTGTAAAAAGGTATTATGAGGTGTTTGAATGGAAGAATGGGGAGCAAGCTGTGCATCTTTGAAAAGAATATATGTGACCATGATAAGATCAGTGTTGGAATATGGCAGTATGGTGTATATGTCAGCAGCAAGATCTCTTTTAAAAAAATTGGATGTTACTCAGACTGAGAGTATGCAGCTGGGCTTTTAAAACTACATCAGTTGTGGCCATTGGACATAAGAAGGATGCAGTTGATAGCTAACTTTTGGGCTAATTTGCAAGGGCACAATGATGATCATCCTACAAAAGGGGTGTTAAAAGAGTGTTGGGAATATGGGAAATGTAAAAAAAGTTAACTTTGGACGAATAGGAAATGAAAAAGTAAAATTGATTGGGGTGCAAGATATGACGATTAGCCCTACAGTGGTATACCCGGCAATGGCTCCATGGAATATGATATGTCCTGAAGTAGATTGGAAATTGTTAAAGATAAAACAAGAAGCAAATATTGATTTGGTTGATGCTTTCAACATCCATATAATGGAAAAATATAAAAATGTTATGCAGATTTATACTGATGGAACAAAGAAACCAGAGATAGGAGTGACAAGATTTGGTGTGGTTATTCCAAAGAAGGGAAAATAAATTAATAGAAGGACTTCAAATAATATAGAAGTGTATACAGTAGAGATGGTAGCAATTTTGATTGTTTTGAGATTGGTGGAAAAATCCAAAATAGACAAAGTTGTCATTTGTTCAGACTCTTCATCTGGTAAGTTTAAGATCATTTCAGTCCAAAAGTCGACAAGATATATTATTTGAAGTACTTCAATCTGTAACAAGGATAATAAAACAAGGATGCCAGGTTAAATTCTTTTGGGTGTGAAGGGAAATAAGACAGTCGATGAGGTGGCAAAAAAGGCATTAATGAAAAATATATTGAGATGCAAATACGAATGAGTAAAGTAGAGATGAAATGTATAATCTGGGAAAAAATTAAACAAATGTGGCAAGATAGGTGGGATGGAGAGGAGAAGGGGAGACATTTATATTATATCTAAAAGAATATCAAAGTAGGCAGAGTAGGCAGTGGAGACAG
Source organism: Anabarilius grahami (assembly GCA_003731715.1). Lineage (NCBI taxonomy): Eukaryota > Metazoa > Chordata > Actinopteri > Cypriniformes > Xenocyprididae > Anabarilius > Anabarilius grahami. The sequence goes on along the minus strand of RJVU01000233.1, from coordinate 79,891 downwards.
AAGAGAGGAAGTAGTATTGACAAGGTTAAGGTTGGGACATTGTGCTTTAAATAAATCATTAAAAATGGAAGGGAAACATCAGTCAGGCGTGTGTGAGGAGTGTCAAGAAGAGGAGTCATTAGAACATGTCATTTTGAATTGCAGGAAATATGGGATACAGCAAGAGATAATGAAAAATAACCTTAATAAGTTAGGAGTACATGAATTAAATTTAAAGGCAGTGCTGGAGATGAGAACGAGAATGGAAGTCAGAGAACTGATAAACTTTTTGAGGGAATTAGTCTTTTTCACAGGTTATGCTGGTATTTTTTTCCCTCCTTTTTTTTCTCCCCTTTATCCCCTTCCCTCACCAAAGGAAAGTTAGATTGTAAACCTGTAATCTGATCCACACTCAGATTACAGTAGAGGGTGGCGGTAATGCACCAAAAGCTGGATGCCAACCGCCGTTAAAAAAGAAGAAGAAGAAGCTCTGAATGCTTCCTCAGCACTAGTACACAGTTATATGAACAGTAACGATGACGTCCGTATCAATTCCAGCACAAGTCCTCATCCTTTTGAAGTGCATGCAAAGTGGATTCGCAGCACTGAAAATAGCGTCTTGTCAACAACACAAACCAAACTCTTCCAGGCCTCAGCTACAGCAGTGGTTGAGGGCAGATCAAAGTAGATGTTGTTTGCGGGCAACCAATAGCCGCGTGTCCACTGTTGGGCCAAAAGTGGACTAGTGCGTGCCAGGGCCAGTCGCGTTTCCGCTGTCACTTCCGGGGCTTGATCAGGCCTTGTTGAGGCTTCCTCAGGGCCAACGGCCAAGTTTTTTTGGCCCTCCGAATACCTTAGTCCAAAGCGGGCCAGCTTAGGCTTGAGGAAGTTTACCTGAGTCTGGAGACGGCAGCGCCGTGGATGATTTCATATACCACATTTCATATACATCAACACTGTATTTCCTTGACCAATGTGACACAAATTAATTAATTATGATCAATATATCACTTATTTTTGTAAAACTGTGGTAAAACATCAATGGTTGGGTTTTAAATCTTTGAGTAAACACTAAAAATGCCAACAAACGGCCACTTTTATCATGTTCGGTTTGCGATTTCGCTAGTTTCCAGTGATTTCTTTCTGATTAGTTTTCTGATAAAACTTCTATTTGTTGGTGAAATGATGGGTTTGTGTGATGTTGTTCTAGAGAGGCGTGTTACAGGTGGGTTTTAATGAAGCGCTGTGGAGCTTCTGGCCCGACGAAACGCAGCATGGTTTTAAGCTCTGTGCTACAGGTCCGAGGCTATTGGCCCAGCCCGGACCGTTGAAAGCCCTGGCTCGCACTGGCCCAACAGTGGAAGCTGCTAATTAAGACCATAGGCTCCCATTATGCAAATCTGTTACATTATGTAGCTATGTAACAGAAAGTGAGACTGGAATTGCTGACAACTTGTTTCAGGCAGTTCAGAATCAATTCTTTCTTTTGATCATGTACTTTGATCTTTAAAACTTTGCAGACCTTTTACATTCACAAACAGCTATATTACACACTGCATATAAGGTAATATTCGAAAAAGCATAATAGGGGCACTTTTAAAATGTGTGTATCGTTTGAGATGTAAAGAATGTAACACAGTAGGCTACAGTCAGTTTAACAACATTAAGTTAAAGAGATGAAACCTTATCAGTCAACTGAACTGTGCATGTATTACTTAAACACTTACCTTATGTTCTTATTCCGTCCATGCCTTAAAGGGTTAGTTCACCCAAAAATAAAAATATTACTCACCCTCAAGCCAGGTGTATATGATCTTCTTTCAGACGCAGAAGTGCAGAGGATAGAGCAAAACAAAACACTGGTCACAAATTACACTCTAAAAACTGCTGGGTTAAATATGGACAAAACCAGGGATTGGGTTGTTTTCACCCAGCCATTTTTTTCAACCAATTTTGGATTTATTTTTTTAGCCAGCAATATAGTAATATAGTAAAAGGCGTGTTTTTGCTCACCCCCAAATAGGGGCAAATTTGTGGGGTATTTTAAGCTGAAACTTGACCAGACCAGAGACTTATATTACATCATGTGAAAGAGGGCATAATAGGTGCCTTTTAACCCAACCTGCTGGGTTTGTCCATATTTTACCCAGCTTGGGTTTTTTTAACCCTGCATTTTTTAGAGTGTAGAAGTCTAAAACGATAAATTTTAAAGAGAAATGATGAAGAATTTAAATAAAAGAGAAGAGGAGCTTGAGTTTGTTGCCCAGCCCTATTTGTTTGAACTGCGAGAGGTGTCTAAGCTTACGCTACTCCTACATCTCCTGCATCTCCTGCATCATACATCACGTCAGAGGATTACTCATTGTAATCAACTTGCGCAGTATGCGTACGATCGTCTGCCGGAAACTAGTTGTTTGAAAGTTTTAAATATGGACATTTTTCTTACAAAAATGCATCGCTTTGCTTCAAAAGGCCTTTATTGACCCCCTGGAGCCGTATGGATTATTTTTATTACATGGATGGATGCATTTTTTGGGGGCTTCAAAATNCTTCAGAATTTGGCCTACCATTCACAACTGTTATAAACCTTGGAGAAGCAAGGATATTTTTAAATATAACTCTGATTGTGTTCGTCTGAAAGAAGATAGTCATATACACCTAGGATGGCTTGAGGGTGAGTAAATCATGGGATAATTTTCATTTTTGGGTGACCTATCCCTTTAAATGCACACCTTTGAAAGAGCCAAAATGACAACAACAGTGGTTAAACATAAATATATTTGAATTATTTGATCAAAATTATTGCTAGGGACAATTCCGTACTTGCTGGATATTGGTAATCCCTTGTTTAGCAACTAAAACACACCTGCACAGGTGACTGGAGTGAACTCTCATCTCAGTTTACAGATCTGACAGCATTATTGGCTGGAATGAGATTTACACACACTGTGGTTCTCTGTCACATACACGACCACAGCTGCAGCTGCGTCACCATGGAGATGAAGTCAGCCAATGACAGGCGGCAATTTTCCCTCTAGGGACCCTGCTGATTCGGGCTGGGGGGAGCATGGGGGCGTAAACAGGAAGAAAAAACAAGAGGTGGGTGGATAGTGACAAATGAGAGACTGTGTGCGTGAGCATGTGCAGGTATGTGTGTGTGTGAGAATGTGCAGGTATGTGTGTTCTTTCAGCTTCCTTTAGGTAGGCGGGGTTTACAACGTATGCATTTGAGCCTGTTGCTAGGCAAGACCAGTATCCATGGTTACCTCCATATCCAATCAGGTGTTAATGTTGATGTTGGCGCCTGTTTCGTTCATGTATGTGTGTGTGTGCGTGTGTGGTTATCGCTATCTGTCTACATTTTTTTGTGATAGTGGCCCACTGGAACCTGACTGGAACTCAAATAATCTGGTTTTATAAACGGAGCTGCAGTTTAGATTTATGTTTGGATTTGCAGAACTCTATTCTTCAAATCGAAGAGAACAGAGAACTGTGTAGGCCATAGTCAGCAATGATATCCGTCAGAATTGTAGGAGTGTTACATTTGGTTTGATATGTGTGTTAAAGTGTGTGCGTGTCCTCTCCTTCTGCCTTACAAAACTAAGTGACCGGTTGCTATGGGATCAGAGGCTTGGCGACCGTTACTAAGGCCCAAAGGCAGTCATACATGAACCCAGTCAACCCAGAGAGAAGAGACAGTAAAGAGAGAGAGAGATAGGGAGATAAAAGGAGAGAAGACCTGAAATATTTAAACAAACAACCTCATATTTATATTCAGATTCATATCTGAATCCTCTAAAAATGTGGCTTATTAAACTGTCAGTTGATTTTTGGAAATCAAAACCAACCAAGAAAAAATTTAGCAAACTAATAACGTATGGATAAATTTATAACATAGGCCATAGAATTTATATTAACATAGAGTGTCCATCAGGAGAATTCATTACGATTAAAGTGCCAAAAAACACAAACATTACCTTTGGCATTGTATGAAGTAAAATAATTTTCATTCTCCACAAAAGATAACATCAGCCGGTCTATAGCACAAAAATAAACCGCAACAGCATGATCATCTATTAATTGTTGTTACTCAGAGAGCAATTATTCCTGTGTTTTTGAAGATACCGATGGCTTTCATGGGGGCACCTAAAGGCCTGTTCCACACCGAGAATGATAACTGTAAAGATAACGATAAATATATATTTCTAAAAATCTTTCTAATTATAAAAGAATAGCAGTGTCCACACCACAGCTATAATGATAACGATATAGAGAAACAATATCATTGTGATCACTTTTAGAAAGATTTTTTTCCTGCTGTTGAACGATAAAACACTGACAGCCAATCAGAAGAATCCGTTGTAATGTAAGGGCTCGTGCATTTAAAATGGCAGACAACATTGCGGAGAAGTTAATCGCCGAGGTCCAGAAAAAGCCACCACTAAGTCAAACCCCCTTTTCAAAAATACTTTTGAAAAAAAAAAGGATATATGGGAAACAATCAGTCATACCCTCGGAATAAATGGTGAGAAGTATTAACAATGAGATTATTATGCCAGTCTAGCAAACAGTGTAACATAAAAAATTACCTCAGGTATCCAGAGCTAGTTTCGACAACACTGTCTTGCTTCCTTTTATGTTGCAGCGAAAGGCTATGCGTTGTCTTTTTTTTTTTTTTATTCCATTATATTGTTTTTGTCAGCTAAATTCACTGTTAGATCATTACACTAGCTATTCTCTTGAAACATAGCATACTGAGGACATTTGCTGGTTAAAGCCATGTAAACGCAACAGGAACAGCAAAAACATGTTTTACACACTTTGAAACCGCAGCGCGTGGGGTTAGACAAAGAATATACACTAACAAGAAGCGACACTCAATAGAACGTTCCATTGCAACACCGGCGCCCAGCAGCAGCCCTGCGTTTCTGCCATTTTGTGGTGAAAGCGACTCGGCAGTCCACTAGTTTCTATGGCAATAGAGTACCTCAGGGATGACGTGTTTTTGTAGGCCAACCCGGAAGTTATCAGCGCACGGGTTTCCTCGATCGAAAGCCTGAATTTTTCCCATAGACTTTTGGAAAATCGCAAAAAATAAGCTCTGTGTTTAACAAAGGGTTATGACACTTACAAGTTTTGTCTATCAAGATAATCTTTACAAGTTAACACAACATTTATACATTTTGAAGCCTAAATATATTCGTCAGATATAAAAAGCTAACAGTAGGCTATAAACGGACTACAGCACACCATGGTCGCGGATCAACGTCACCACCACCAAGCTTCCTCAAACTTTATTTAAAAAACAACTTTATTTAAAAACATGCTCGCTAATTATGATCTGCGCTGTGTATGAATACTTATCCACTTTTTCATGAGAAATGCTGTCCAAATGTCCTGTTTATCATGATGACGTCTAAAGTCCCCGCCAAAGGAAGTAGTCCCTTTTAGCAATTTGTTAACAACCACCGTTTTTAAGACACAATAAAGGTTTAAAAAAATCACAAGTGGGTTATAACTGGTGTGTTTTATGTCATAGATCAAAACGTGAAAATATTTAGAGGCTTTGTTAACCACAGACCTTATTTCAGGCGATTTAGCAAAAACACATTCATTGACTTTAGGGCGAACCGGAAGTCCTAAAATGCTAACTCGCTTCTGGGTTTTGCCTACAAAAACACGTCATCCCTGAGGTACTCTATATCAGCTGCTTTGTTAAAAAAAAAAAAACATTAAAGCTGAAATAAAACTTGAATGATGACAACACAGAATAAAATACTATCGCTAGTGATCATCAAATCCTTTTATTTTACAGACTTTGTGTAAGCTTTCCACTTTTTTTTACAAACCCTTTTTGCTCTCTAGAAACCCAGTCAGTTTGGGTTACAATTCTTTAAAATATCTAGTATTAGCATTATAAACACTGAATTAATACCAACATCACAGACCAGGAAACTATAAAGCATACCCAGAACAAAGAATGCTAGCTTCTGATTGGCTGAAGCAATGCTCTCACAGGCACGCAGGGAGTATGGCAAGGCGACACAGTGTTTCGTTCCCTATTCAGGGAACCAGGGTTACACAAGTAATCCAAGACGTTCACTTTCATGGGAACTTCGAGCTGCGTCGATACGCATTGGGAACCCTATCCCAACTACGCCATAATGTCAAGTGCCTGTCAGTTATCTCAAGACGTAAGCACAGCAGACCCTGGAGTGGAGCTCAAGTCAAGGTTATAAAACCTGATGAATGTATGCTGAGAGGACCACCCAGCCACATCACATATATCATGGAGGGGGACACCCGAGATTAAAGCCTTTGAGGCAGCCATACCCCTGGTAGAATGTGCGCGGACAGCCAAAGGGGAAGGCTATCCGGTAGATTCGTAAGCAAGTGAGATAGCCTCGACCACCCACTTGTTCATTCTCTGCTTAGACGCAGGGCCTCCCTTCTTAGGAGACCCGTAACAGACAAACAGTTGTTCAGTTTAACGCCACAGGGCAGCTCTGTGGACATACGTGTCTAGTGCCCTAACTGGACAAAGCAGATTGAGCTTTTCCTGATCAGGACTGGAAAATGGAGGAGGACAAAAGGCCTGCAGTACAATCGGCCCTGGGACGTTGGTGGGGACCTTAGGTATATAACCAGGTCTAGGATGAAGAAAAGCCTTAACCATACCAGGTGCAAATTCCAGACATGAAGGAGCAACCGAAAGTGCTTGAAGATCTCCGATTCTTTTGAGAGATGAGATAGCTTGCAGAAAGATAGTTTTTAGAGTAAGGAACTTTTCCGAAACTTCCTCTAGAGGTTCAAAGGAAACGGATGCTAACCCTTCCAAAACGATAGTCAGGTCCCAGGCTGGAGTCCTTGTACGTAGTGAAGGCCTAAGCCTCAGAGTACCACGAAGAAAGCGTATGACTAAGTGATCTCTTCCCACAGAAGAGTCACCCACAGGAGCATGATAGGCGGATATAGCCGCTACATAAACTTTTAGGGTGGAAGGAGACAAACCATACGAGAACTTTTCTTGAAGAAATTGCAGCACTAAGCTGACAGAACAATGGACAAGGTCCAACTGACGTTGTCTACACCAGGTAGAAAACAACTTCCATTTATATGCATACAACTTCCTTGTGGAGGGAGCTCTGGAGTGGAGTATGGTCTCCTCAACCTCGGTTGAGAGACCGGATTCTATGAGCCTAGCCCCCTCAGAGGCCACGCCCACAGTTTCCACGACTCGGGGCGGGGGTGAAGTATTGTGCCGCCCGCTTGAGACACGAGGTCCTGTCTGACGGGGATCTCCAGAGGAGAGCCGTCGAGAAGAGACACAAAGTCAGCAAACCAGACTCGGGTTGGCCAGAACGGTGCTACCAATATGAGTTGGACCCTGTCCCGGTGAACCCTCTCCAGAACTCCTGGGAGCAGAGTGATTGGGGGAAATGCGTACAGACGTAGCCTCGGCCACGTCTGCATCATGGCATCCAGACCCAGAGGGGCTGGATGAGTGAGAGAAAACCACATTGGACAATGAGTCGTTTCTTTCGAAGCAAATAGGTCGACTTCTGCTCAACCGAAGTTTTTCCATATGAGCTCCACCACCTCGGGGTGGAGTGTCCATACCCCGGGCCTCGGCCCCTGCCTCGACAGGATGTCTGCCCCCACATTTTAATGCCCCGGGATGTAAGCCGCTCTCAAGGAGAGGAGCTTCCCCTGGGCCCACAGGAGGATCCGATGGGCCAAATTGCACAAGTGGCGAGACCTCAGACCCCCCTGATGGTTGATATAGGAGACCACCGACATGTTGTCCGTGCGGACCAACACATGATGGCCCCTCAGGTCTGGGAGCTTGAAATACCACCATCATTTCCAGCCGATTTATGTGCCAGGAAAGTAGATGGTCCTCCCAGAGACCCTGAGCAGAACAACCACTCATGATCGCCCCCAACCTGTGAGGGATGCATCCATCGTTAGCATTACGCAACGAAAAGGAGCTCCCAACACAGGCCCTTGGGACAGGAACCAAGGCTTCTTCCACATGACTTAGGCACGAAGGCATCGCCGCGTGACCTTGATCATGCGAAACGGACTACCCCTCGGAGAAACCCCTTGGTCCTGAGCCACCACTGTAAGGGTCTCATGTGCAGCAGGCCAAAAAGGTTGGACGCAGCTGCCATCAGACCCAACAGTCTCTGAAACTGTTTTACAGTGAGTGACTGGCCTATTCACGGCTGAGAGAATGGAATTCACATGAGCAGGAGATAGATGTGCCTGCATCGTAGTTGAATCCCAGACTACCCCTAGATAGCTGGTAGATTGAGCTGGAAGAAGCACACTCTTCTTGGCATTGAGCCCTAACCTTCTCATGTGAGACAGAACGACATCTCGATGTTGAACTGCCATGCGCTCAGATTGAGCTAAAATCAACCAATCGTCGATATAATTCAATACGCGAATGCCCTGGGGTCTCAGAAGAGCCAGAGCTGCATCCACGCATTTTGTAAAGGTGTGGGGTGAAAGTGCTAGGCCGAAAGGAAGAACCCAGTATTGATAAGCTTCGCCCCCAAAAGCAAATCTGAGGAACTTCCTGTGCTGAGGATGGATGGATACATGATAGTAAACGTCTTTCAGATCCATTGTCACAAACCAGTCCTCGGATCTGATCTGTGGGATGATCTGTTTGAGTGTAAGCATCTTGAACTTGAGCTTCTGAACAGAGCGATTTAATACACATAAATCTAGAATGGGACGCAACCCTCCATCCTTCTTTGGAACAATGAAGTAACAGCTGTAAAACCCTGACAGCTTCCTGGGAGGAGGAACCCTTTCTATAGCTCCTTTTTGCAAGAGTGTCAGAACTTCCTGTTCCAATACCAGAGACTGCTCGGGGTCCACCACTACAGGGAGGACCCTGTTGAACTGGGGCGGGCGAGACCCGAACTGAATTCTGTAACCCTTTTCTATTGTAAGCAGTACCCATTGAGAAATATTTGGAAGAAGTTTCCATTCTGCCAGAAATTCTACGAAGGGAACCAGTCTCTCGAGACTGGCCTCTGGTGTTTTTGAGCATTCGACTTGGCACCCTGAAGTGGCGAACCGGCAGGGAACAACCGAATCAAATGTTGACCTCCCCTCCTCAGATCCTCAGTCCTCAGATCTGCCTTATCCCGCGAAGACTTCAGCTGTGTCGCCCGTCCCTGTCCCCAAGCCTTTTGCGGGGGAGCACGGGTGGCGACACTCTACTTTTGCTGCGCTCGGTGCGAGGAACTGGTTGACGGCCGAGGCTGCTCCCTCCCAGCAGCCTTAGGGGGTTAAGAGCGGCGGGGAAGAAATCTTTGGAAGGCCGCAGACTGTTTCTCCTGGAACCTCTCGACGACAGATGTAACTGAGTCACCGAAGAGGCCCAGAGGAGACAGCGGCGCATCCAGGAGGATGTTCTTGTCTTTATCTCTGATATCAGACAGGTTCAACCATAGGTGCCTCTCCATGGCCACCAGGGCTGCCATAGAATAGCCGATTGTTTTGGCCGTCTCCTTGGTGGCCTGGAGAGACAGATCAGTAGCTTTTCTCAACTCCTAGATGGCTTCAAAACTAGCTTTCTTGGTGTGAACGGGCCTTAACTCTTGTTGTAAGCCATTAACTGTAGTGTAAACCTGTCCCTCAAAACTAAATTATGTTTTATTAACAAAGTTCGGGAGGAACACATTCAAATGATCTAACTAATCATCTTATCACTCCAACCAGCAATCAGCAATCAACATGTCTACCCAATCAGCATGAGTGAAGACCTATATACAGGTGCTGGTCATATAATTATAATATCATCAAAAAGTTGATTTATTTCACTTATTCCATTCAAAAAGTGAAACTTGTATATTATATTCATTCATTACACACAGACTGATATATTTCAAATATTTATTTATTTTAATTTTGATGATTATAACTGACAACTAAGGAAAATCCCAAATTCAGTATCTCAGAAAATTAGAATATTACTTGAGACCAATACAAAGAAACGATTTTTAGAAATCTTGGCCAACTGAAAAGTATGAACATGAAAAGTATGAGCATGTACAGCACTCAATACTTAGTTGGGGCTCCTTTTGCCTGAATTACTGCAGCAATGCGGCGTGGCATGGAGTCGATCAGTCTGTGGCACTGCTCAGGTGTTATGAGAGCCCAGGTTGCTCTGATAGTGGCCTTCAGCTCTTCTGCATTGTTGGGTCTGGCATATCGCATCTTCCTCTTCACAATACCCCATAGATTTTCTATGGGGTTAAGGTCAGGCGAGTTTGCTGGCCAATTAAGAACAGGGATACCATGGTCCTTAAACCAGGTACTGGTAGCTTTGGCACTGTGTGCAGGTGCCAAGTCCTGTTGGAAAATGAAATCTGCATCTCCATAAAGTTGGTCAGCAGCAGGAAGCATGAAGTGCTCTAAAACTTCCTGGTATACGGCTGCGTTGACCTTGGACCTCAGAAAACACAGTGGACCAACACCAGCAGATGACATGGCACCCCAAACCATCACTGACTGTGGAAACTTTACACTGGACCTCAAGCAACGTGGATTGTGTGCCTCTCCTCTCTTCCTCCAGACTCTGGGACCCTGATTTCCAAAGGAAATGCAAAATTTACTTTCATCAGAGAACATAACTTTGGACCACTCAGCAGCAGTCCAGTCCTTTTTGTCTTTAGCCCAGGCGAGACGCTTCTGACGCTGTCTGTTGTTCAAGAGTGGCTTGACACAAGGAATGCGACAGCTGAAACCCATGTCTTGCATACGTCTGTGCGTAGTGGTTCTTGAAGCACTGACTCCAGCTGCAGTCCACTCTTTGTGAATCTCCCCCACATTTTTGAATGGGTTTTGTTTCACAATCCTCTCCAGGGTGCGGTTATCCCTATTGCTTGTACACTTTTTTCTACCACATCTTTTCCTTCCCTTCACCTCTCTATTAATGTGCTTGGACACAGAGCTCTGTGAACAGCCAGCCTCTTTTGCAATGACCTTTTGTGTCTTGCCCGCCTTGTGCAAGGTGTCATTGGTCATCTTTTGGACAACTGTCAAGTCAGCAGTCTTCCCCATGATTATGTAGCCTACAGAACTAGACTGAGAGACCATTTAAAGGCCTTTGCAGGTGTTTTGAGTTAATTAGCTGATTAGAGTGTGGCACCAGGTGTCTTCAATATTGAACCTTTTCACAATATTCTAATTTTCTGAGAGACTGAATTTGGGATTTTCCTTAGTTGTCAGTTATAATCATCAAAATTAAAAGAAATAAACATTTGAAATATATCAGTCTGTGTGTAATGAATGAATATAATATACAAGTTTCACTTTTTGAATGGAATTAGTGAAATAAATCAACTTTTTGATGATATTCTAATTAAATGACCAGCACCTGTATATACACGCAGTCGACTCACCTGTGTTTCTCGACAGTTTTCAGCATCCCTCCACCACCCCGTCTCCTCACACTCACCTGGTTACTTTCCTAACAGGGGGAGTACTCTGGGTTTGGGTCAAATACCGAGCTCGGAGCCTTCTCCTCGGACAGCACGCCAAATACGCATACTATTTACTCTATCTGATTATTTGTAAGTGTGAACTCGTCAATTGGTTGATTGTAATATTGTGCAGGATCAACAAAGATGTTGATCCCGGAACAGGTTCTACTTGGTGAAATCACAGCTCATTCCTATTGAAATGATAAATATGAACTCATCTTAACATTTGTGGTTACTGAAACACTGTTTACATTTTGAGACACATCAGGGATCCTGTTTACACCTGATTTTAAAGTCAGCATGAAACGATTTACTTTTCTTCGCTATTGTGATGTATATCCAAGTAAAATACACATCATGACGTTTGGAGGGGGAGGGGGAGATAATGTTTTTGATTAAAGATTACAAGTATACATGAATTTAAAATAATAATAATAATGACGTGCATGGAAAATTCATTTATAATAAACACTGCAACATTCATAAGATTTGTGAATTTTTATTTCATGGTGACTTTAAGATGCATTTTCAGTTATCCGATCACAGGTATGTCAAGTATTTTATGCCACAAAGTGCATTTACTGTATGCTAACTGTTTAATGCAGCAGATTTTTAAATGCATTTACACAGAAATTATGATTTTTACATATGTATTCATGTTTAAAATATGACATTATCAATATATAAACTTATTTTTTTTATTAAGTTTTTATTATTTTTATTTAATGTAAAATTATCAAATCTAATCCTTCCCTGTAGCTTGCAAAATGGGAGCTTTATGCTGCCTTCATGTGTTATCGAAATTATCGTAAATACGAGTTTCCTGGTTAAAAATTGGACATGAATGCTCTCTCAAGTCGTATTTACCACTGGGAAGCTCGGGGATAATTTTTTTCCAATTTCCGACAACAAAGCACTTGAATGCAGCAAGCTCATAATCAAGACTTCAAGGGTTAGTTCACCCAAATATGAAAATTATGTTGTTAATAACTCACCCTCATGTTGTTACACACCCGTAAGACCTTCGTTCATCTTCGGAACACAAGTTAAGAAATTTTTGATGAAATCCGATGGCTAAGTGAGGCCTCTATTGACAGCAAGTTAATTTCCACTTTCAATGCCCAGAAAGGTACTAAAGACATATTTAAAACAGTTCATGTGACTACAGTGGATCAACCTTAATCTTATGAAGCGACGAGAATACTTTTTGTGCGCCAAAAACCCCCCCAAAATAACGACTTTATTCAACCATTTCTAGTGTTGGGCGATTTCAAAACACTGCTTCATGAAGCTTCGAAGCTTTATGAATCTTTTGTTTTGAATCAGGTTTTTGGAGCGTGTATCAAACTCGGAGCGTGTATCAAACAGCCAAAGTCACGTGAAGTTCTGAAATCCCCCATCACTAGAAACTGTTGAATAAAGTCATTATTTTGTTTTTTTGGCACACAAAAAGTATTTTCGTCATTTCATAACATTAAGGTTGATCCACTGTACTCACATGAACTGTTTTAACAATGTCTTTAGTACCTTTTTGGGCATTGAAAGTGGAAATTAACTTGCTGTCAATGGAGGCTTCACTGAGCCATCGGATTTCATCAAAATGTGTTCCGATGATGAACGAAGGTCTTACGGGTGTGGAACGATATGAAGGTGAGTAATTAATGTCAGAATTTTAATTTTTGGGTGACAGTGAAGGCAACATTAGTGTAGTTGAACTAATTTAAATTAGTAGCTTGTACAGTTTCACAGTTAGTGATTAGCTATAAATTAAAATCAACATTTCTTTTTTTGTTGCTTCCCACGATTGTGATTCCTGTGTAAATATATTTATTGTTCCCCCTGTAAAGTGTGTAAACTCACGGTTTTTGGTATATGTGCTACTTGTGTCTTTTGTGCCTCTATTGCAGTGACAGCTTACATAACAGTTTGGATTTGTTGCAGATAAAACTATAATTTTTTTTCAGGATACAAGTTTAGTTTAGTTTTGATTTGTTTGAACTGTCTTGACTCTTGAGCATTAAAAATATATTAAAATGTGTGTTGGGGGAGAAACATTAAAACTGAATTCAAGAAAATCAAGACGTGTGAGCTGATTTTCAATCTGTTTCTTTCACTTTATTAATGTTGCTCCATGTATACAAGTACATATATCTCAGTTCTTCCATTTTATTTTATTTTTTTTATTTAACCAGGGAATTTCGGAAAGAAAAGGAATGATAGAGAAAGACAGAGAGAGAGAGAGTGAGTGTGTTAAGTCAAATGAAATATCACCTGTAGCAACATTAGCTCCACAGCAACCAAAAATACACAACAATAGGGCCAACCACTGACATGCAAAACACACACACAGCCTCACACATACAGAAACACACAACGCTCACATTGTTCTGTCAGTATATTGAGAGATCGGTGTGTGAAGTGTGTCCTGTTTGGTGAGTTTGGAGGTCTGGCTCTCTCTCTCTGTCTCTCTGACATCATGACAACTGCTGCTTTCAAAGTACAGAAAGACCAGAACTCCATTAACACACACACACACACACACACATGCGGAAAATGCATGCTCATACCATGCATAACTCCAAACATACACTCACTTTATACCTCCAGATCCTTCCACACACACATACACACTTTAAATGAACCTTCAAACATCCAATTAAAGGGATAGTTCACCTTAAAAATAAAATTCTGACATCATTTACTCATCCTCATGTTATTCAAAACCAACATGACTTTCTTTCTTCTGTGTAATCCAAAAGTAACCATTTTGAAGAATGTGCATGCTGCTCTTTTCTATACAGTAAAAGTGGATGGGGACCAAAGACTGTCGAGCTCCAAAAAGGACAAAATAGCACCATAAAAGCATCACAAAAGTAGTCCATACGGCTCATGCACTATATTCCAAGTCTTTGAAAGTTAAATCATTCTTTATTCGTAATCTTGCATTGAAAATCTTGCTTGACAGTAATCGCCATTCACATTTTATGCATAGAAAATAGCAGCTCTTTCAACTAAATTCTCCTTTTGCATTCTGCGCAAGACAAAACATCATAAAGACATGGTCGAATTGGCATTTTTGGGTGAACTGTTCCTTTAAAAAACATTAATACTGCTAACATTCAATACTGTGCGTGTGTGTATGTGTGTGTGTGTTTGACGCATTGTGCTGTACACTGATTTTGTTTCCACTGATATGTGAGAAAAAGAGAGAGAGAGAAAGAAACAAAAAAGTAGGAAAGTCAGGGGATAAGCAAAGACACAATGCCAATCACTAACTAGAAAGCAGCAAACAGGAAATATGAAGTATGCATCAGGGAGGCTGGACTACTACTACCACTCACGCTCACACACACACACATACACACACACACACACACATATATATAATAACCCCTCCCACTGCCATCACATCACACTCAAATGGAGGGAAGTGAGAATTGGAGGGTGGCAATGAATAGATTCCATGTTTTTATTCCACCCCTCATTGAATGGAGGTAGAAAGAAAGAGAAAGAGAGAGAGGAAGTTGGGGGCTGGTGGTTTGTATCAAAGTTCAATTGGATATTAAAGATAATATCATCATAACTGCCAGTCTTATTCACCATGATCATGTCCATCACCAACACAATGATCAAAGTCCAGCCTGTTAAAATCATTACTGTTATTGTTACTATTATCATTATTCATATTATAATTACTGATATAATTTAAAATGGGCGGGCTAGTTTTATTATTTAGATTTGATCTCGTTTTTCATTTGTCATTAATCTTGTCGTTCACTGTTCCTTCTGTTAATCCTGCACAGCGACTGCTTGCTCCTTATTGGGGGCGGGGCTGGTCTCCGTGGTGACCGGCTCTGCGGGGGCGGATTCCTTTGCGGGCGGAGCCTCAGTCTTTTTAGACTCAGCGTCGGGCTTGCTCTCCGTCGCTGTGGCTACAGGAGGGGCGGGATCTTTAGCGGCGGGGGCGGGCTCTTTTGCAGCCTCTTTCTCATTCGCCGGAGCTGCAGAAGGAGTGGATTTTTCTTCCGCTTTGGCAGGAGGGGCATCTGGACTCTTGGCGGGTTCTGCTTTAGCAGCCTCGCTGGTCTTGCCGTCAGAGGCTTTAGGAGCATTAGCATTAGCGTTCGCCGCAGGCTCCTCCTTCTTTGCAGGGGCAGCGCTTTTCTCTTCCTCCTTGGCCGCGGTGGAATTGCTATCGGTGCCTGGTGCGGCTTCTTTGGCGGCTGCCGCCGTGTCATTGGTTGTCTCAGTGGCGGCAGGAGCATCCTCCTTGTTCTCCTTAGGAGCTTCGCTCTCCTCCGCCGACGCTCCCTCCGTCTTTGCGTCCTTTTCTTTTGCCTTCTCGTCGTTCACATTGTATCCCTTCTTCTTTTTGCTCAGCTTCCCTCCCATTTTACCTCTGACCTATAAAAGAGAGGAACAGAACAATCAACACTGGCTGCAATGAGCAGAGTGACTTGTGCGATCCAAAATGAGGTCTTTAAACTGCAGAATGATCCATTCGTGTGCTTTTATCTTCATCAAGTTGAATTATTAACCCTTGTTTACACCTGGTATTATGATGGCCCTGTTTACACCTGGTATTAAGATGCATTTTGGCAAATCAGATCACAAGTAGACGAGGGAGACATTCCGTTTACACCTAGTGTTTTAATCCGTCTCTTTTGTCCACTTTCGACCACTTCTGTCCTGATTTCTTCAACGGGAGGGTCTATGTGTGGGTAAATGTATGGGTTTTTTCAGATTTTTCAATCTAATGGATGAAAAAAGCTTGCACAATTTACATATGAATGGCAAAAGGATACACTGGAAATACATACAGCTGTTGTTTCTGCTAGCCGGAAGACCACACGAATGCTGTGAGTGTGTGTTAGAAATCAGGAATGGTGAGAGAACATTGTGCTTGGTACATTTTTTGTCTTCAAACCAAACTTAGGTCTTCAGCCGACAAAGTTTAAATCCTTTCTGTCTAGCGCGCTTACCATACTGCGTTGTGTCAATAGGCAGAGAGTAGGCCGTCTTTTGCGCTATTTGAACACATTCGACCACATGAGCGTCTACACTACGAAAGCAATCTGGTCGTTTTCGACTACCTCTGGAAGTGGTCGAAAGTAGACAAGCTCAAAGCATTTTAGATCACGTTTACACCTGGATTTAGCATTGCCCACTTGTGGTTGGATTGACGAAAACGCTTCTTAATACCAGGTGTAAACAAGGCCTAAATTTCATATGATGCAATGAAATATTTTGGCTACCCCTGTTGTTCGTCTTAAACAAAAGTGGGATAAAAAAATTTTTCAAGAAATGGACACTAGTAAACTCTCACATCTCCTCTAAACTCTCAGATCTCAACAAAGTCTCAGACTGCGTTCAGATTTGCTAATATGTTCCAAAGTCTGCAAGAAGTCTTATTGAAGAATGTTTTTTCATTAAGAATATTTTTCATCCAATTCTTTAAAATCCTAAAATTTGAAAAGTATCTATATAGTTTCTTTTATAAAGTCTCAACTTATACTGTGAAAAAAGAATATTTTTAATATGTCTAAAATATTATTTGCTAAATATTAATAATCATATTTAATAATATTAAATAGTTTATATTATTACATTGTTTTTCTGCTTATAGTACTGTACTTGATTTATTTAGTTACTATTTATTTTAATCTAATGTTATTTATTTATTTTATCTCATTTTTATTTACTTATTATAATCTATGTATTATTTATTAATTTATTTTTATCTTTGTTTATTATTTATTTATTTTGCCATTTTTTCCACAGTTTTTTCCACAGACCCCGTATCACTCCCTTGCGGACCCCAGTTTGAAAACCTTGAGTTGTATGTTATACTATACTACAAATATTACTGTACTATATGAAATACTATAATATACTATCTTTATGTTAGAAAAAACATGAAAGACAAAGATGTAAAAAAAATAAACGTAACGTAAAACGTTAAAAAAAGGTAACTGTTGCTTCCCGAACTGTGAAAGAGCAACCACTGAGTAATAAAATTTCTCTCTGGGATTATTGGTGGAAGTTCAAGCATAGCATGTCAAACGCTACATCTTGCATAATCAGAATGACATACTAGGAAGAAAAATGTATTTCGTGCTTTTAATAGGTACTTAAAAAAAAATCATCTGCAAATAGGTCTCTCTGCAAGGTGTCATAATGAGAGAAAGCAGAAAAATAGAACGAATATACCTTGCATGTTCTGCTCTGGGTTTATTTTAGTACATGCGCTTCAGTCTTGATACAGAGAGCTAATAAAAGCTCAGCAGGCTAAACTCACATTTATGAGACACTCTGTCAAGATTCTATCATATCAAGCATCAAAACTAGATCATTAATCAGTAATCAGACTCCAGCGTTGATAGTTATCTGGATATATGGAGGGGGTTTTAGAGGACAGCATCTCTGAGCCATACTACCTGCAATTCAGAACCGCAGTTACCAAGGCAACCGGGTGGTCACGTGACCCATTCCGAATAAGGAGCCGAGCGAAACTCTCGCTCTCTCTCTCACTCCACTCTCCCTGTTGGCTGCTTTAGCGTTCCTGAGCTCAACAACCATCTGTGTAATGACACACTTGCACACACACATACAGTTATTCTCCAGACAGAAGGAGAACAGTAATCATGTGAAGCCAACATGTGAGTTGAATGTTCCACACACACACATATGACAATGGAAACATGGAAAGTCTTTCCTTTCAGTGTGTAAGAGAACAATAGACACTGTCTGCCCCGTCTCCACTGAGTCAAGCAGACAGCAGCACGCTGTTTCAGCGTTAAACAATACGCCGCAGTGTGTTTGCGTCTGTGAGCTGTCTCATCTGTACAGGGGGCTTGAAATTCACTTACTGTGTGAAACCTGCTGATTGATAGTAAATACGATCCTGGAGTGGCTTGTAAACTGTCAGTGCATAAAGTGTCAGTGTGCGTACATATAGTATTCAAAAGCCCCGTAGCAAACTTCAAAATTAAAGGAGCGGATGAATAGCACTTTTGGCTCCTGCTCCAATACAGAGAGAGAGAGTTCAGTTGAACAGAAGACAAGCATTGGAGACTAAATACTGAGACCCATGCATCAGTAAGATTAAACATTCAGATGAAGCTGTATCATAGAGGCTAGGGCCCAGGACAGAGCTGCACAGTGTAGAGAGTAGGTAACAACAAGAGTCACTAGGGCTGCAACAACTAATTGATGAAACTAATTTCATTATTGAAATCAAACTGTGCAACAAAGAAATGTTTTTTAATTAATCACAATGAATTTGTTCCTATATATAAAGCGAGTAATGAGTTATTTATATGGACAATGACTTCTAAGTAACATAATTACAAAAAATGAGTAATACCTTACTTTGTGTTTTAGTTTTTATTTTAATACATTTATACTAAAATTATTTAAAATGTGCTACTTCGAATTATTTATTTGTTTTCAGAAACGCTGCTTTCAGTTTTTTTGCATATTGTATTGTTTATATTGTTTTATCTGCACTTGATATTATGTATTTTAAACATTGCACAGACATTAATTTGCACAGTTTGAATTTTGTGCAAAGCACTGAGCAAGATCTGTGATGAAAAAAAATATTGATAGAATAATATATATATACAGTGCGTACGGAAAGTATTCAGACCCCCTTAAATTTTTCACTCTTTGTTATATTGCAGTCATTTAAGTTCATTTTTTTCCTCATTAATGTACACACAGCACCCTATATTGACAGAAAAACACAGAATTGGTGACATTTTTGCAGATTTATTAAAAAAGAAAAACTGAAATATCACATGGTCCTAAGTATTCAGACCCTTTGCTCAGTATTTAGTAGAAGCACCCTTTTGATCTAATACAGCCATGAGTCTTTTTGGGAAAGATGCAACAAGTTTTTCACACCTGGATTTGGGGATCCTCTGCCATTCCTCCTTGCAGATCCTCTCCAGTTCTGTCAGGTTGGATGGTAAACGTTGGTGGACAGCCATTTTTAGGTCTCTCCAGAGATGCTCAATTGGGTTTAAGTCAGGGCTCTGGCTGGGCCATTCAAGAACAGTCACGGAGTTGTTGTGAAGCCACTCCTTCGTTATTTTAGCTGTGTGCTTAGGGTCATTGTCTTGTTGGAAGGTAAACCTTCGGCCCAGTCTGAGGTCCTGAGCACTCTGGAGAAGGTTTTCGTCCAGGATATCCCTGTACTTGGCCGCATTCATCTTTCCCTCGATTGCAACCAGTCGTCCTGTCCCTGCAGCTGAAAAACACCCCCACAGCATGATGCTGCCACCACCATGCTTCACTGTTGGGACTGTATTGGACAGGTGATGAGCAGTGCCTGGTTTTCTCCACACATACCGCTTAGAATTAAGGCCAAAAAGTTCTATCTTGGTCTCATCAGACCAGAGAATCTTATTTCTCACCATCTTGGAGTCCTTCAGGTGTTTTTTAGCAAACTCCATGCGGGCTTTCATGTGTCTTGCACTGAGGAGAGGCTTCCGTCGGGCCACTCTGCCATAAAGCCCCGACTGGTGGAGGGCTGCAGTGATGGTTGACTTTCTACAACTTTCTCCCATCTCCCAACTGCATCTCTGGAGCTCAGCCACAGTGATCTTTGGGTTCTTCTTTACCTCTCTCATCAAGGCTCTTCTACCCCGATAGCTCAGTTTGGCCGGGCGGCCAGCTCTAGGAAGGGTTCTGGTCGTCCCAAACGTCTTCCATTTAAGGATTATGGAGGCCACTCTGCTCTTAGGAACCTTAAGTGCAGCAGAAATTTTTTTGTAACCTTGGCCAGATCTGTGCCTTGCCACAATTCTGTCTCTAAGCTCTTCAGGCAGTTCCTTTGACCTCATGATTCTCATTTGCTCTGACATGCACTGTGAGCTGTAAGGTCTTATATAGACAGGTGTGTGGCTTTCCTAATAAAGTCCAATCAGTATAATCAAACACAGCTGGACTCAAATGAAGGTGTAGAACCATCTCAAGGATGATCAGAAGGAATGGACAGCACCTGAATTAAATATATGAGTGTCACAGCAAAGGGTCTGAATACTTAGGACCATGTGATATTTCAGTTTTTCTTTTTTAATAAATCTGTAAAAATGTCAACAATTCTGTTTTTTTCTGTCAATATGGGGTGCTGTGTGTACATTAATGAGGAAAAAAATGAACTTAAATGATTTTAGCAATGGCTGCAATATAACAAAGAGTGAAAAATGTAAGGGGGTCTGAATACTTTCCGTACCCACTGTATATATACACAACAGTTCTTTCTGGTTCTCGAATCTGATTGGCTGAGAGGTCTTTCCAACCATGCGATATTCTACCAATATTGCCATGGGAACGGTTTCACTGTTTGAATCACTCTGCTGTCAGCATTCTCACAGCGAGTGTCATGGCGGATGAGCAAACCCACCATATTTTTATAGATAACTACTGGTATTTTGTAACAGAATGTATTTTTAAAGGGTTAGTTCACCCAAAAATGAAAATTATGTCGTTTATTACTCACCCACAAAAAGTATTCTCGTCGCTTTATAATATTAAGGTTGAACCACTGTAGTCCCATGAACTGTTTTAAATTAGTTTTTGTACCTTTCTGGGCATCTGAAAGTGTTAATTATCTTGCTGGCAATGGAGGCCTCACTGAGCCATCGGATTTCATCAAAAATATCTTAATTTGCGTTCCAAAGATGAACGAAGGTCTTACTGGTGTGAAACGACATGAGGGTGAGTAGTTAATAACATAATTTTTGGGTGAACTAGCCCTTTAAGAGTTTTTTAGGCGAGAATATAGTTCTCCTGTACTAACTAGAGTACTGCTTTTTTACGTTTTAACTGAACTGTTTGCTTGTGTTTATTTACTATTTTCTTCTTATACTGTTTTAATGGCTGTTGTTGCTAATTTAAATATTGTTCAATAAGTAATATTTTATATAAATAACATGCCTTATTTTTTGGTATTGAGAAAGAGTCCATTAGTGATTTCGACTTCGAAAGTTCCATACTTTCGAAAGTTACAATAATACGACATGAGATGGCAGCAAAGAATGTCTTTATGAGTGAGTGAGTGAGTGAGTGAGTGAGTCAGTCAGTCAGTCGCAAAGACTTTTATATTGAAATGGACTGAAACAAGGATGTTGTTTTTACTTTAAACATCTTACAGGACACAACTGACAAATGCATTGACTGGCACTGTTAAGGGAATGTCTTAAATGTTAAAAGGACAAAGACAAAGATATCGCTTTCCTCAGAGGACATTCAAACTGATTTTGTGATTATGAATATAAGATTTACATGAAGAATATCAGCTAGATGCAGCTAATACACTCACTCAGGCGATCTCTCTCTCATAATACTCTACATATTACAGTGAGTTTCAATGAAGCGACTCAACGTTCCTTCGTTATTAGTTCTAAAGTGACATTTTAGAATTAGTAACGGAGGCTTGGGCTCAACTATTAAACTGTCAACTTGGGATTTGAATCAGTGGCGGAAGGAAGTAGTTCCTCAAAAAAGAGGGTTTTTAAAGACACTCTGTTGTTTTATTTATTTATTTACACACTTATGCTGTCAAACTGTTGCATATACGCAATATCGCAATGTCAATATCACATGGCTGTATATCAGCACGCTGTGATTGCCTACTCATGTGATATTGCTCATATATATATATATATATATATATATAT
>RJVU01000233.1:36754-57638 GCA_003731715.1 Anabarilius grahami | reverse complement strand
TCATGACCCTTCAGAAATCTGATTTGGTGCTAACGAAACATTTCTAATTATTATCAATGTTGAGACATTAGTGCTGCTTAATATTTTTGTGGAAACCATGATTTTTTCAGAATTTTTTGATTAATAGAACAATTAAAAAGAACAGCATTTATTTGAAATAGACATTTGTTAACATTAACAATGTAAACATCTTTATGGTCACTTTTGATCGATCTAATGCATCCTTGCTGAATAAAAGAATTAATTTCTTACTGATATCAAACTTTTGAACGGTAGTATGTATGTGTGTATTGCCATATAAACGAGTAGCTTTGAATCCCAAATGGATGTCCTACGGTTTAAATCTCTGATCACAATCCCACTTTTGCTCTCTTTCAAAAAGACAGATGTGAGTTTGTCTAGGTTTTTCATGCAGTATTATTGATGCAAGAATAGGAGGAATGCTTTGACATTTGGTCTGTTGCCCTGGCTTANGCAGAAAATTTAACCCAATCACTGTGCTGTAACAGCAGCAATGCATTCTGGGAGCAAGCCCACGTTCATAGCATTTCATATTCAAATACAATACACTGCATTATATATGGACAAAACATGCATATTACTATATTAAGATATTACATATTCACTCACATATAAAGTTTTTTTTTTTCTTTTCTAAATTGGTGTTAGATGCCTCTCAGTCAGTATTGGAATAATTTTGCTGACTTGTGTTCTAGCCGAACACCTGTTTGTATGCAACCAACCTTCTCTAGCTAATCTAAATATAATGGACTCTAAAGTAAATGTGTGTAGGATAAAATATGTAAGATGTGTAGGATAAAGTGTGTAGGAAAAAATAAACGCAAAAGAGCAGAAGATAAGTTACTAATATATATCCTCATTCAACCATTTTTATCCTTCTGTCTCTTGCAAACACACTCTTATGTGCATGTGTGTGTGTGTGTTAGTATGTTGAATACAGATGCAGTTGTTTTACCTCCAGGTCAACAGGGGGCAATGTAGAGCCACATCCCAGAGATGTTTTAGTTAAGACCGGACTTGAGTGGAGGGAGAGAAAGGGCGAGGAGAATGTGACAGCTCAAAGTGTATGACACACACACACTAATAACTTTAGATCTGTCCTCCAAGCTCAAATACACACATACACACACAAGCTCATAACCCTAGAGATGTACTCAAACAAACCACACACACTAGCACATTGTTGGCTAGGGCCCGGGCCTCTACGTAAACATGAGCTCAGGCTAATGAATAACTCCAGAACAGAGCAGACAGCGAAACTGGAAGCTCTTGTTCTTTGTTTGATTGGTCGAGATGATTTGACAAGTAAATATGCAATGATGAGTCATATGATGATTATTGTGATTATATGTTTTATTGATTATTCTTGTTCACACAGATCATGATTTAATCACCAAATGGTGGATGTGCTTTCAGGATGACTGAAAGTGTGACTGTTGACATAAAGAGTTTGAAATATTTCACTCCAGGTAACTATTGTTCTGTTTAATTCCTAAACTTCCCCCACCAGATAGTAGCCTACGTGTTTTTTTAAGGCCAGAACTATGTGTTCCAAATGATCACTACTTCCTTCCTGATTCTTCCTGATCAGTGCACACAGTTTAGACTCTTATTAACATCTGAGAACCAGAGGTTAAGTGACATACTAACTATGGAACTAAATTCGAAGCAAGAAACTCACAAAACAAGAATTGTGGCTGCTATAAACAGCTTATTTGAGTTCTTTCAGTGCACAATTCAGTAAAGGAATTATGCAAATTAGGTAACAGCATGAATGCACCCACAAAATTGGTGATGAACACAATTTGTAGGCTGTAATTCCCCACCTTACAGGCCGCTTCTAAATGCTAGGTTGTGGAGGATAGGGCAGACTACTACAATCAGTCATACTTTATCAAAACACCTTAACTGTCTCTTTCAAATGCAGAAAGTGTGTTTGACCACACCACAGTCTGGGTGTCTTTTAAAGTGCTCTTCTCTTGTCAGAGCCGATAGCCTAATGGGCAGCCCATAGTGCAACTGCGCCTCCAGCAACCAGAGTTTGATTCCTGTCTCAAGGTCCTTTGCCGATCCCATTCCTCCACCCTGTGCTTTCCTGTCTGATCTCTACAATGTCCTATCCAATAAAGCCATATAAAAAAGCCAAAAATATAACAAAAAAGTGTTCTTTTCCATCATTTGATGAATTACTGCTGCCATTATCGGTAGAAAATGTACACAATTTTTTTTTTTAATAGTGATGCTAATTGTGCCAGGAAAACAGCGCTGAGCTCTCTATAATGATCCTAATTTATACCTGGAAAGTTCGAAGCCTTGTAAAAAAAAGTGATTTACACGTTTGCCTAGTACACTACCGTTCAAAAGTTTAGGGTCAGTAAGATTTTTTTTTTTAAATAATACTTTTTTTCAGTAAGGATGCATTTACATTGATCAAAAGTGAGAGTAAAGACATTTACATTGTTACAAAAAATACATTTCAAATAAATGCTGTTCTTTTAAACTTTCTATTCATCAGTGAATACTGGAAAAATATATCACAGCTTCCACAAAGAATATTAAGCAGCACAACTGCTTAAAACGTTGATAATAACGTATGTTTCTTCATCAGCAAATCAGCATATTAGACTGATTTCTGAAGGATCATGTGACACTGAAGACTGGAGTAATGATGCTGAAAAATCAGCTTTGCCATCACAGGAATAAACTACATTTTAAAATATATTAAAATAGAAAACAGTTATTTTAAATTGTAGTAAAATGTGACAATATTACTGTTTTTACTGTATTTTTGATCAAATAAAATGAACATTATTACTGAGAAAACTATTTGTAAAGATTATCATTATAAATACATTTAAATGTATTAAACACTAATGTATTCTCATATTGCTGCCCTTTTAAAAAGGCAATAAGACACTGCTTTACATTGTACTTAACAATACCACTTCGTAACTGTGGTAAAGCACTGTAATGCACAACATTTCATGGCTTATTCCTTTATTCAGCAGACTGAAATTAATTGAACTTTATAGTAAAATGTATATCTCGGGTAAATGTGCTGCCATTTTAAAGAAACCAGCTGTTGATGATGATGCAATTGAGTTGAGTTTAATTTATATAGCACTTTTACCAAGCTTGAAGCACTTTACAAGCAATAATACATCTGTTCAAACCCCCAGTAACTGGAGCAAATGGTGAACTTCCCATTTATTGAGTCTAAAATAGGAGATAAACCTAGTATGACAAGAATGTGCCTTGACTATTCATATTGTATTTTTTTTTTTTTGCAAGGTCTTTATTTTAGGGTTATTTTGTTGAATGTGAAGAAAATATCAGGGCCTTGAGTGTGTGTGCGTGCATGTGTGTGTGTTTGTACTTAACCATATTTTGGGGACAAATTTGTACGCAGAAGTGAGCTAAATGTGACAATTTCCTAAAACCAACTTTTCGGGACATCCTCATTTGTAAAAATGGCATGAAAATTAAGTAAATAATTTACATTTTTAAGCTTAAAAAAAAAAAAACATTTCCTGTTAGGGTTACATTGTAGTTTTTATAATATCTGTAAATAAAAACTATAGAAGTCTATGTAATGTTATTATTTTTGCTAAGTAAAAAGAATGTGTGTGTGTGTATTTGTGTGATTTACGAGGACACAAATTTATAATGACATGGGTAGTACACTCATTTCGTGAGTCCTCATATTTAAAATAGCTTTAAAAACATACTAAACAATGTTTTATTATAAATGTAAAAATGCAGACAGGTTTGTAGGGGTAGTGTGGGGGGATAGAATGTACAGTTTGTACAGTATAAAAACCATTACGCCTATGGAATGTCCTCACTTTGATAGCAAAACAAACCTGTGTGTGTGTGTGTGTGTGTGTGTGCACGTTTTTGTGACATATTAGGACACAAATGTGTATAATGACATGGGTATGACATAGGTATTACAAGGAGAGGGTGACTTATGAGGACATTCCCCATGTCCCCACTTTTCAAAAGGCTTATAAATCATACAGAATGAGTTTTTGTGAGAAAGTAAAAGTGTGCACAGTTTCCTGTGATGGGTAGGTTTAGGGGTAGGGGTAGTGTAGGGGGATAGAAAATACGGTTTGTACAGTATAAAAACCATTACACATATGGAATGTCCCCACAATTCAGTATGTGTGTGTGTGTGTGTGTGTGTGTCTCAATCCATATAATTTTGACTAAAAACATCTACTCCAATAAAACATAGTCCCACAATCAGTTCTAAGATAAATAGTGTTAAAATGGAAAGAGCAAAAAAGAAAGCTAGAAAGACAGATGTCAAGATGTAAAATCCTTGATTATGTTTCCACAAGCATATTTGGAAGCGCTGAGGTGGTTTACCACCTCATTTGGACAGTGTCTTGAGAACTGTGAAAACTTTGACCTGGTAAAATTCTTCATCCTACACACACAGAGCCATCTCTCAGGATGGAAATTGCTCTAATGAAAACAACGGCAAGGGAACATAAACACCACTGGCAGACAAAAACACGCTCGCACACACGAAGGCCTTGAGATTCTTTCTTCAGTAGTGACTCCACATTATCCTGATGACTGTTTAGCAGCTCACTGATGGTACAATGCACTGTGACTTTGAGTGTGTGTTTATTTAAGACTGTCATGGTTCCTAACAACACCCTCAATGGAGCCAGTCTAGATAGTAACACGCACACAATCCCTGAGCCTCACCCTGAGTTGCAGCCTTGCTATGTGTGTTTCGTGATAGTGAGTGAGATTTGATCGTGTCATGTCCTTCAAGTACAAACATCCATAAATCGTGTTACTGACAGATGCTTGATAAAATGAAATGTGAGCTCCTTTACCTGAACACACACTTAGGTAAATATACTGCACACTAATGGCTGTTTCTTCAACTTTGTCCACTTTTAACTTGTCAACTTGCAATGTCAACATAGAGGAGAATTCTATTATTATTAGGAACAAACAAATGTCATTTCCACCACATCTCAAATTCTGTATTGTGTTTGATAATATGCTGTTGTTGTGGAAATTACATTTTGAACATTTTTGGAATAAACTGACAGACTCATTTGTCTTTCTACAGTTTATTTCATTATTTACAGCATTTATGTAAGTTAAAATCAATTAACACTGCTTTTGTAAATTTTTACAAGTTGGACAAAATTTGTCACCAAATAAGTAATTCAGTTTAACCAACATTTTGGTTTTACCGAATGACGATATTTTCAAACAATGCTAACAGGCTGATATCTAGCTAGCTAGCTAGTTAGCTTGCTAGCTAGCAAAAGGACAATCAAACATTTTATATTTAGTACAAGTTTTTAAAACTATTACAGCATTTTCCATGTTTTATAGCAGTTGACCCTTTATATTGGTTACACCAAATGACATCAATGAAATTAATTTTTCCGGACATTATTTCTCATAACAAAGCAATGACTTCTACACATAATTTTAATACCATTTTGCACTATGTTGATATATGATGTTATAAAATCATGCCAGAATAAAAATATATACATTTACTACATTTTAAGATATTTAATCACAATTGAAATGGCTGTATTGGCCTTTGGACGGTTAAACCGAATGACCTTTTGACACTTCAAAATCTTTAAAATACCTTTATATGTAGCAAAATATAATTAAAACCTTTTGGATTCAATAAAAGAGATCTAGTTGTTCTACCTTACATACTTTGGATGTCATATCTTTGTTTTTTATTATTATAAAGGCCTTTGGACAAAAAAAAGATTACCAGTCACGTCATGATTAAGGCATGGTAAATTATTTCCTAGACTTTTCCATAAGAAAAATCTGTTTTAATAAAAATCAACCTCTGGGACATAAATAGTTAAAGAAACACCCACGTAATTTTTTACTAGGGGCGCATTTATCAGGTGTTTTAACAAATAAGAAGGACTTAGGGTTTCATATCTGACTCTTTAAAGATTCATACAGTTGCAAAAGATGTATTATGTTGACTTAAATATCTGAGATTTAGGCTTAGTCTAAACATAATCCACATACCACCAGAAAAAAAAATGGACACATACAAATCTACACAGTGTTTAATGTTTTCATTCTTGTGGGAAACTTGCTGTCCAAACAAGAGGCGACTGCATTGTTCATTAGGCCTTGACTACACAGTCAATGTTCTGGACACAACAGAAAGTGTTTATTAAAGAGATAGTTCATCCAAAAATGGAAATTCTGTCATCATTTACTCACCCTCAAGTTGTTCCAAACCTGTATATGAATTTCTTTCTTCTGCTGAACACAAAAGAAGGTATTTTGAAAAATGTTGGTAACCAAACAGTTGATGGACCCCATTTTCTTCCATAGTATTTTTTTTTTTTTGAAGTCAATGGGGCACATCAATTGTTAGGTTACCCATAAAAATATCTTCTTTTGTGTTCTGCAGAAGAAAGAAATTCATAACTTGAGGGTGAGTAAATGATGACAGAATTTTCATTTTTGGGTGAACTATCCCTTTAAATACGCCTTCACTCCTGTCTGTCCTTTCATAACGTTCTATACAGTAAATATATAATGATACATTTATTGTTCTAGGATGATTTTTGTGAGTCTAATAGCAGACATATATTATAACTTGTCATTCTGTACATTTATGTTTGTGTCTTTTTGTCATTGTCATATTTCTCCTGTCTGATGTTCTCATGCAGCGCTAATACTGTGTTTTGTGTGTATCTTTCTCCAAGGGACTCTAACAGACAGGTGGGGTCAGTGGGGGTCTGGCCTTTGATTGGCTGTTGCCGTAGGAACCATAGGAGAGCTGCCATTCTGGCTCATTCTTACAGTTCCTTCAGGTCATTGCCATGGCAACCCAGAGAGAGAGATTCCATGATGACACACACATCAACAGAATCAAGGAATCTGAGCTGCTAGGTAACAGTTGATAATTAACAAATGATCATATAAATAAATAATTAATCACATGAAGTTACCCTCATCTTGTGGGTTGATAACTGTCAAAGGGATAGTTCAACCAAAAATGAAAATTCTGTCATCATTTACTCATGCTTGTGTTCTTTCTTCCTTTATTTCGTCTATGGAACACAAAGATATTTTGAAGGATATTTCAACAATTTTTGTCAGTACAATGAAAGACAATGGGGTCTAAAACAATACTAGACCCCATTGACGACTTCTTTTGTGTTCGACAGAAGAATTTTCACACAGATTTTTCCTTTTTGGATGAACTATCCCTTTAGTTCTTCAGAATTAGCTGCTGTATATTGTGAGAAAAATGTGGAAAAACAGAAAACAGCCTGCAAAAGCACTGCAACTCCACTAATAAATCATTTTAAACGCCAAATAATTATTCAGAAATCTTAAAATATGGCTTTGTGCAAATGTGAATGTGAAACAATAGCCGGCTCAGTGGCTCAGTTCTGCAGCTCCTCTCGCAGAGCACATAAATCCACCAATCACTTTCCACACAGTGCACACAGACCGCAAAGGATGACGGGACAGAACCTGACTAGTGACTGACACTAAAACTTATCAAGTTTTGCCGACACAACTAAGGCTGCCTGAGGAAAACATCAAATACTAAAAGAATGCTCCACTAATCAGAAGTAGTTAACAACGGTGTGACAGAATGGGTACGTAGACTTTGAAATGGCTTTTTTTAAGTGACTAGTCCAAAAATAACTGTGATTTTGAATGCATCTCTAATTTGGGACCGTCTCAGATGTGCTTGAGTTATCTGTCCCTTTCAATGATCTTCCTCAAACAAACACACACACACACACACACTCAAAGCTCTGCTTGGCTGAGCTGCCTCTGTCTCTGTCAGTGCCATCCTGTCTCACTGCCTCCTTCCTGTCTCTCTCTTGCTTTCATGTCTATCCCGCTTTTCTGCCTGCAAACACTGAAAACTGTGATCGCAAACACCTAAATATTCATCTGACAGCACCTGGTGCAACAAATTCAGTATAAGATTTCAGAAAAAAGTGTTCACTATGAATCTTTCAACGATTTTCATGCCTATTTTTTTATTTGTGACGCACTTGAGGTAGAGCGCTCGATCACATGGTTTCTAGGGTGTTGCTAGGGAGTTTTGCCTCGTTGCTAAGGTGTTGTGAGCTATTGGACCACAGGGATCCAGGTTCAAATCTAGCCAGGGTTGCCCTCTCTCTCTCTTCCACTTGCCTCAGGGAAGTGATTTTTCTGTATTAACAATTTCTGTATTTTCCAACCTGAAGTGTGACCCATGTGAATTTCGTAAATCTGAGGGAAAAAAATGCTCCATTTCAATTTACATTCACATCATTCATTTCAGCCAAAATTAAACTAAACCGTGATACTCGTCAGCTGACCGATAACTGCGGCTACTTGCGGCTGATACTGCGGCTCATGATCTGGTGTTTTCAGTGTCCCGGAGCGGCTTGGTTTGCAGTAAATGCTGCACCACACGATCTTCATCTCGGAAAGCGCTGTGAGATTTGGTCACTTACAACGTGCATTTGAAAACAAAACATGCTCCAATCATCTTCCCAAATTTGTAATGATAAACATTTATAAATCTGCTGTCTTCAAAAGAGAGGCTTTAGTGGTTTTCCACCAAAATAAATGCAGCTCTACAGCCATAAATATTAGTCTTGCAATTTTACTGTAAAATAAAATTATTATTATTAATACTATTTTTAATTTTACAGTATAGTATAATTGCAGTAATATTTTTATAATTTAAATAATAAAACAAAAATATTGTTTTGAGTAATAATAATTTTTTTATTATGATTGCTGTATAGTCATATTGAATAAATAGATAAAAAATACATGCAAATAAAAAGCCCAAAATTAAAAAATCAATTCTGTCTCAACTCTCCGACTGAAACTAGACAAATATGCCGTGATTCAGACCGTAAATTTCCTCTTACACGCGTCTGCAATCATGAACTATCAGACAATACAGGTCTTTCTCACTCTCACTGAGTCCTGCTCTCTTCTGCTATTGCAACACTAAACTCCAGCTGGGCTTAAAACCGGACGTCTCACACGGATATGAATCACCTGACTGCTCTTCTTGTTTCCGTGGGTGACCTATTACAAGAATCTGACCATCTAGAATATATAAATTACCAGGATTAGTGCTAACTCATGAACGTGCAGAACCAATGTGCAGGTCTGTAAATGTTGGCATACTGTCGCTCATACTGGGTTAATAATGTTTTTGGTTAGTGGCTCCTATGTTAGTTACCTTCAGGCTCTTCTGCATTATATACAAACTCACTGGACAAATAAATGAGACCTGAACTGATGTGGATATTCATTTATCTCTATCGCTCTCTCTCTCTCTCTCTCTCTCTCTCTCTCTCTCTCTGCGGCTTGCTCACACAGAGTATGGCAAGCCGTTTTGACTTTTATTCATTCTCAGGATATGAATTCTTGATATCAACAATTAAATTCTTGATATCAGGAATTACATTTCCACTAGTAAAAACTAGAATTCTTGATATCAGTAATTGTATTTTCACTAGTGAAATATAGGCTGCCATTCAAATTCAATTGTTGATATCAAGAATTGACTTCTTACCAGTTGAGATTCCAATTTCACATATCAGAAGTACAATTCTTACTAGTAAAAATCATAATTTTTGATATCATTAATTACTTTGTTACTAGTGCAAATATCTATTCTTGATATCAACAATTGAATTGCTACTAGCAACAATGTTCATTTTTGATATCAATAATTTGATTGTCACTAGTGACAATGTTACTGATATCATGAATGTGATTGTTACTAAGAAAACCATTTTAGATATCTTTGCTACTAGTAAAAATGTTCATTTTTGATATCTGAAAATGTATTTCTGATATCAAAAATGAACATTTTTACTAGTAGCAATTCAATTGTTGATATCAAGAACTGACGTTTCAACTAGTGCCAAATGAATTCTTGATATCAAAAATGAAAATTTTTACTAGTAACAATGTCATTATTGATATCAAAATTATTATTTTTACTAGTAAGAATTGTATTTCTGATATGTGAAACTGGAATTTCAACTAGTAAGAAGTCAATTCTTGATATCAACAATTGAATTTGAATGGCAGCCTATGGTGACATTTCACAAGTGAAAATACCTACTGATATCAAGAATTGGAATTGTTGATATAAAGAATTCATATCCTGAGAATGAATAAAAGTCAAAACGGCTTGCCATACACAGAGGGAGAGAGAGCGGGAGATGCTTTTCCAAAGTGTGTACCAACCATTATAACAACGTTTTATGTCATCAATACTGTTTACGGAAGATCAATCAATACCCAAAACTTAATTTTTTAATTAAGTCCTGATATTTTTTCAGCACTATTCTGTTACTGTTTTGTGTTTTTACATTTTAAATGACAACATTTTGGCAAATGGTTACCTCAAAAAAATCAAGCAAAATCTGCGCTCAGTTCTCAGTTTGGTTTGATGTTTCCAGGTTGAAACGCGTGACTCATTCAAGCGGCGGTTTATTGGTCCGCGTGAACGTGAAGATTATGAAGCCTCGCGCTCATCACACCGCCCGCTCCTTCTCTCAAACTCACCTCCGTCTCATAATTTCAACTCTTATCCTAGAGAAAACACCATAGACGGAATTATTGGGCGGAGACGTTTTACACGGTCTTATTTCAATATGCGGGGTCTGAGTGCTCTCAAGGGAGGCGAGCGCGAGCGCACGGTCACTCAGTTCATTGTCTGCCGCATCGCCGTGAAACGTAAAATAGATTCTTCTACAAACAAAATACTCATGAACACAGTTGCGGAAAAATAATATTCATGTCATAAATACAGTTGTGCATTATAATACAGTACATTAGAAGCCAATGTGAGAGATATACAGGGTAAAATCATCAGTTGTCCATCCACACCCCACGCGCAATGCGCATGTGCTTTGCAGAGACAAAGGACCAGGCAATTACGGTTGTAGCTTGAAAAAATGATAAGTAAACAAAAAAAATAATTATTATCATAAAAGGCGCGTTGATACATTAAGAAAAAAGACTGAATCATATTCACTTTACATTAGTGAGTGACAGAGAGAAGAAATTTACTATTTGGGATTGTGTAGCATCATAAAGTGTAAAAACAAATATGTGTATAAACAGTATTAATTAATAATAAGGATTCATCGTGTGTGTATATTATTTATAAGCTTCAGATCAGTAATATCTGTGTATGTGTGCGCGTGTGTGGGTGGGTGAGTGAGAGTGCGCGCACGCGTGTGCACCAGTTAGACAGCGCTGCAAAATGTGTGCCAGCTCTGACAAAAGAGGACGGTGAACATAAATCCGCGTCTGAGTAAACAGTAAAATGCAGCATTTTTAATGTAATCATAACCAAAACCATTATTATCCCATATAAAATGATTATACGTCTCTGAAAATCCCATAATTTATCAATTTGTGCTTCAGAAAACACGCTTTACCAATTAGCTTTATCTTAACATTCCTTAAGTCATCTCAAAGCAATTTTCTTTCAATATTTGTATTAAAATAATAACAAACAGTGCGAGAGAGACGGCATGCACGCGCAGAGACAGCGCTGGTGTGTTCAGAACACGCCCCTCTCCACTCAGTTCAGTCGCGTGAATTCCAAGGCTGATTTATTGAAATCTTTATGTGCATCTCAGAAATCAAATAAGCTCAGGTACATTATTCCTCCATTCGCCGGCTGAATGAGTACTGATATTTGCACTTGATTTAGATATTTCCCTGGTTCACTACCGTGCGCTCCGTCTCTCCAAATGGGAGCCGCTTTTATTCATCAGAGACGCTCCAACTAGACAAATTCTTAATGTAACTGAGGCAGAGTGTTCATTTAATCTAAAAGAGTGAAAGAATCTTACCGTCGGCGGTGGACTTTCCTGTCACTCCTTTCTCAAGCGTCTGCTGTTTTTTTTCCCAATGTCTTTTTTCCCGTGCGCGTGGATTCGGCGGGGTTTATCGGGGCTGTTCGGTGTGTGTCTCGCGCTGCATTTCTCGCGCGCACTCTCGTATTCGGTTCGGGGGGGCGGGGGCGCGCGACGTGCTGCGAGCCACTGAGAACGAGACATGGAAAGTGCGCCGCACCGTGATCAAGTCCGGCAAAAATAGTTGATTTATGACTTATCAGAAGAAATGTGAATAAGCTACAAACACAAGTTGTTGGTCTTCTGTTTCAATTTGTTTTTAGTAAGATGTGGATTATTTTGTATAGTAGTTGTAATGCTGGTCAATATGTGATGAATTAAGAATGTTTAATTCTTAACTTATATGGGCTCATATAGAGATATAAACCAAACACGATCACGTTGGTGCGCATAGGAGAGTAAATGCTCAAATTTTTTTTGGTCTTGGCGCGCCCTCTGGCGACATCAGTTGATGCTGCAGAGAAAATGTGTTTAAGATGAGAAAGTAAGTAAAGTTTATTTATATAGNATATATTATTTGAAATATTAAATAAAATTATCTTTAAAACACTTCATAGCAAATAGAAATGAAAAAGGCAACACATAAGTAGAAAATGATTGTTATGCTCAGATATTGTAATTATTAAATTGTATAAAATTACATATTACAATGTTGGGAAGGGCATTTCAAGTTGAGTAATAAAAAAAAAATTAAAAAAACCTGTAATCAGTTACATTAAAATAATGGACATCTGAACTTCTGAAACTTTTATTCCGTTTCAAAAATTGCTAAATTCAAACATTTTCACTCGAAAAAATTAAACAATGTTATATATATATATAATTTGCATTTTAAAGAAATAAGAAAAACTTACATAGTTTTTTTAATCAGNCATCAGGATAAAGCATATACATAGAAAAACTTGTGTCTATATAAATCTATATAAAATTTTTATAATTTCACATGTTCTTAAAAAAAACAAGTAGGCATGACAAAGAGCAGATTATTTGTATTATCTACACTTTTGCAATACACAGGTTCGGATTCTCCATAAACACAGGATAGAGGCTCAGTGAGTGAATATAGTGTGGACTTATTTTTGATCAGGATAATAAAGGGTAATTTGTTTATTCAAGGGGTTTGCTGGAAGAGAGAGAATAAGATCATGAAAATTACAGATGGATGTTTTCTATTTAAATTTCAGTGGTTCATTGAATGTGAATACACTGTCAGCACTAAATTCTTTAGTTCTGTGAGGTGAAGAAAACTTTGTCTTTTAAAAATAAATAAAAATAAATAAAGTCACACTCTAAAAAATGCTGGGTTAAAAAAACCCAAGCTGGGTAAAATATGGACAAACCCAGCAGGTTGGGTTAAAAGGCACCTATTATGCCCTCTTTCACATGATGTAATATAAGTCTCTGGTCTGGTCAAGTTTCAGCTTAAAATACCCCACAAATTTGCCCCTATTTGGGGGTGAGCAAAAACACGCCTTTTACTATATTATTATATTGCTGGCTAAAAAAATTAATCCAAAATTGGTTGAAAAAAATGGCTGGGTGAAAACAACCCAATCCCTGGTTTTGTCCATATTTAACCCAGCAGTTTTTAGAGTGCAGACATAAATAAGCATCATTGCAACTTATGGATAAAATCACTTAATGCTACTGATTACAATTGTGTTAATATTTAGAGTAAAAAATGTCAAAAACATGACAATTATATTTTGAGAATATTTTTCACAGTATTGTATTTATACCATCTATATTGTTAGATCACAGAATGTCACTTTTGAACAAAACCACTCCAGTATTTTCGTATAAACTGCATTAATCCAAAACCCAGGATAGAGAGGTTGAGCGAATGTGGTGTGGACTCTGTGAATGAGGGTCATTGTGTCAGAGACGCTGTAGAAGGACAGAGTTCCTGCACTGTGATCCACATACACTCCTATTCTACAGGAGCTGGAGACTACAGGGAGTTTAGTCTTTTTGTTATTATGCCAGAATGAACAACTGGAGGAAAAGCAGTACAACCTCCAGGACTGATCATTAAATCCAAATCCAGACTTATCTCCCCCTCCCTTCCTGCTGATGCTCTTATATGACACTGATATACTCACCCAACCACTCCACTCAGCCTCCCAGTAACAGCGTCCACACACACTCTCTCTACACAACACCTGAGGATGACTATCAAATCTGTCTGGATGATCAGGACAAGGCTGGACTGTGTCAGTGTATTCAATCACTCTGTTCCCTTCAGACAGTACCAAGTTTTTATTCACTGTGTTTGGATCCAAAGAGAGCTGATGGGAATCTGTTTAAGATTAAAAATAATAATAATAATAAAACACCAGAGGTTTATTACATTTAGGATTTTATTACATGAAAAGTAACAGTAATGTTAGATACTTTTGGGAAAAAAAGCTACACAACATCTGCCTCACTGTTATCAACATCTGTTATCAACATAATTTTTCTGCTGGTCAACTCCAAACACACAGACACACGTCTGTGTGTTTGGAGTTGACCAGCAGAAAAAAAATGTAGAATTGTAGAATTGTAAATCAAGAGTGTTATATGCAGTCAAAACACTCACAACACAGTTCAGTTTGATTGGTGGTATATAATAAGAACAAAAGTCTGTCTCTTTATGTACATGTAGAGACTTACATTGGAGGAACTCCTCATGGGTCTTGGGTTCAGGGGTGGGAATGATGTTAATGTTTCTCACTACGAAAACCAACAAACACTTTATAGTATATATTGTATTGTACGCATTTTTGGTCTTGTGGACTCACAATGGCCGCTGCATACGCATGTTCGTTAAATCCGTATGGTGTCCCATTTAACATTTTAGGTTTCAGAAGGGTGCTTGTGTGACACTCACAAAATAAGTTTTGTTGAGATTATTACTATTTGTTTCTTTTCCTTTTATGGCAATAGTATTTTATTTTATTCTGATTTATATAATTGAACACTAATGAGAGATCACGGGAAAAGCACATAATGACATGTATTTCATAAAATGAACACAGGGTGGTAGTAACTGCAAGCAGCGTCACACTGGGACATTTAGCGATGCGCAGAGCAAGATGAGCTCTTAATCCGAGTGAATGGAGAATGAGCAACTGTTGTCCTGCGTCACTGATTTCTCTGCAATATTTGTAATATTTCCAGGTTAGTTACACACCTTTTATGTGACTACAGATGTTTATGAGCTAATATGAATCCCCGGTGATGTGTGCTTTGTAGCTAAAAGTATGTCAAATGTGTAAAAAGTTAAGTTTGACAGTACGCAATTGAAAGAATGGCGGCAGACGTCCGCAGATTGTTTATTTTATTTGTTCCTTATGGCTCCAGGGCATTTGTGGGTTATTTCAGTTTACTATGTGTGTAGTACAATGTTAAAAAGGTAAAAAGTTAATGTGAATAAGACCAGTTACGGCTGCTGCCTTGTTTAAGGGCGCACGCACATTAATATTACAATGATACAGATTCAGTTCATAGAACTGAGCGTCATGTTATGAGGCAGATATGTTTATTATTGAAGTTTGTGTTCTTATAGTGTAAATGTAATACAGCTTAACTGCAAATGAGAATTATTCTGTTGTATAAAGTGAACACTTATAAAATGTACAGTTATTACAAAAATACTCTTTTGAAAAGAGGACAAAGATGATATGTGTTTAAAGGAAGAAATGCAGACATGATTGAGGAGAGACCAAAAATGGGATTTAAAGGAAAAATGTTTGTTTTTGGTTTCATACAAACTTTAATAAGTTAATGTTGGGAAAATATGTGAGGATACATTGATTTGAAAATAGACCTTTGAAGAATATATGGCTTCATGTTATCCAAATGTGGATATAACCTGTGCTTCAATGCAAAACAGACAAAAATAACAGAAAGTAATTCATGATTGCAGATACAAAGTTAAAATGAAGTTAAAAATAAACATAATCCGAGTGAATGGAGAATGAGCAACTGTTGTCCTGCGTCACTGATTTCTCTGCAATATTTGTAATATTTCCAGAGCACTCCTATCAGAGGATTATCTATATATCTGCCAGCGGAGACCTAGTCGGGACCCGCTACACTTGTGAGTGCCCCCTTTGCAGTCAATATGTGCCCTTGATGCACACATTTGCTGAGCCCACACTGAAGCAAGCTCCACAGCAGAATTTTTCACGACTGTCAAAGAGGTGTTACATCACGAAAGTGGGTCTCATACGAAGACTGAGTGTTTAGGGTACCATCTGGGACAGGGCCTATGATACAGTACATGTTAGGAAATGTAAAGTTTACCTCTGCCAGATATCATTTTCATCTCCTCTCTGCAGAAATGCTCCATTTTCTCTTTCAGATGAGAGACAGCTTTACCAACTTCATCAAAAGAGAGACGAGAACTGACAGTGATGCTGGATGAGTCTGTAGATCCAGGAGGAACAGAGAGAGACTATAAACTCTACACAGACACAAAGATACAATAAAAACGAAAACATTTGATAAAACACAATTTCTTCCCTCCCTAAAGAACACTGTCCTGTTTGTCAGATCTCTGTTACCTGGAGGAAATGGATGTGATGGTCTGTGTGTGAAAGCTGCTCCAGTTCAGCATCTCTCCTCCTCAGATCATCAATCTCCTGCTCCAGTCGCTCCAGTTGTTCTTCAGCTCGACTCACTGCAGTCTTTTCCTGGTCTCTGATCAGCTGTGTCACCTCAGAGCGGCTTCTCTCAATGGAGTGGATCAGCTCAGTAAAGATCCTCTCACTGTCCTCCACTGCTGCCTGTGCAGAGCGCTGTTAGGACACAGAGAGAGACGCATTAGAATCAGCTCTTACTGGTCCCTCACACAGCCTGTTCCCCACAGTGGGCTTCAGTGGGACTGGAAAGAGCTCCAGCACTGGCTCCTCACTGACTGATTGAGGGGAGTCCTAACTGAGTCTGAAACAGCTCTTCCAGCAGCCAGCAGTTGTTCTTCTGCTCAAAACTCACCTTGTGAGACTCCACAGCCTCTCTCAGATCCTCAAGCTCCTTCTGTCTCTCCTGGATTCTCTGCTGGAATTTTCTCTGGGTTTCCTCCAACTGTCTCTGTAGGATTTGAGTATACAGTCAATATACAACTATATACAATATACAAATCCTTGAGAGAATGTCTGTTTCAAAGATGAGCTAATAAGTGGAGAATTTACATTATCTGTCTCATTTAAGAACTGTCTGAAAACTATTTTAGAATATATAGTATAGAATTATGAAAAAACATGTATTTTTACATGCGGTATTGGAAAGTCGAGACAGCAGCAGGTTTGAAAACATTGGCGCTTCAGCTGATGCATAAAGGGAAATGCATTTAATCATGTTTTATTGCTGGGGTCTCAGAGACCCTAAACAGAATATAAGGGTTAAACAGCTCGCCCAAAATATTTTTTTAACTGTCAGTTATGATCACATCATTATCTTTTATATTATTGATCAATATGTGAATCCGGACCGTTGGCCAGGTTACACATGACACGAGTTGTGGTCTCATTGTCACAAATTAATTTAGATGAGATTACATCAGATTAGATATAAAAGATAAGATTCAAGACAAGAGTGATTCCGTATGTTACGGACTTGAAGCTTTTGTCACGTGCTTTTTCAAACCGTAGATCTGCTCCACGATGAATTATGGTGGAGAAAACAAGTCTGACCACCAGATGTCACTAATGCGCACTGTGTTAAAAGCGTCGAGTAATGAACCATTTTTCGGCACAATTTGATGAAAGCCTCAAACGCTTCAGAAAGCCTCGGTTTCCCATCACTAATGTGGCGTGACAGCGCCATGGCTTGTCGGACAAAGCAACAGTAACTAAGGGGGGCGGGTCTTTGCGAAGGGTCAATTTCCCGATTCTGCGCAATAATGAGCATGAAGTGGAGCCGCGCTCTATCAATGCCCCGCCCACACTCCCGCATTTAGTT
This sequence comes from Anabarilius grahami, assembly GCA_003731715.1. Taxonomy (NCBI): domain Eukaryota; kingdom Metazoa; phylum Chordata; class Actinopteri; order Cypriniformes; family Xenocyprididae; genus Anabarilius; species Anabarilius grahami. The sequence continues at coordinate 39,723 of RJVU01000233.1, read as the reverse complement.
CAGTTTACTGCAGAACAACTCATTACGTCGGCGTGAAGGTATGGAAATGTAGAAATTAAAGTTGAAACTCCAATCTCTTCCCGAAAAAAGTTGGTGCCTCAGTGACTAGCCTACTTGGCTCAGAGAAGCTGTAAATCATGACGGCACAACTAAGTAAAAACAAAATTATTTTAAAAAACAAATACTTGAACTTACATCAGGATAATAAAAACTGCATAAAATGACAGAAACCATATTTGAAAAAAAAATTTGAAGTGTAATCAATTGTCTCACATTAATTCCATGGAGAGGGCGGATGGGACGCTTTGGCTTTTCAGGACTTGTGCGGCACTCTATGGCCGAATCCCAAATGGCACACTTCTATGCACTTTTGGTCTTGTTAACTTATGGCTGCCGTGTGAGAGTGTCCGTTAAGTCCACGAGACCAGGGGCCGGTTGCATAAACCATTTAGTCTAGTCTTAAAAGTTGAGTCACTATTTTTTTCTTGAAGAGTGGTCCTAATTTTTTAAAGTCTGTTACACAAAAAGGTAGATTGGTGTAAGTGGAATTGGAAAAATAACATTGATTACCCCTTGGTTAACAGCAAATTGGTCAAACTAGAGCTTAAGACACAGTCTTAATATAGTGACTAAGTTTATGCAACTGGCCCCAGGTGTCTCATTCATCATTTTAGGTTTCAGAAGAGTGCTCGCGACCGCCCTCGATGCGCACTGCAGCCAAAGAGTATATAACCTAAGAGGCGAAACCTACAGTCTATGGGCGAAACTCTTATCCTTTTGGGGCAACAGCCACTAGATGGCGCTCCGGTAGCGCGGCCGCCATTATGGGGTGAAAATGCCAACTGGACCATAGAATCCTTCACATACGCACCAAAAATCGACAAATCTTTACTGCCAAATCAGAAGTGCGATAGAACAGTTTTTTAAATTAAGTCACCAGTAAATTGTATGGCTCCTACAGTAAATGTTGTATTGTCTTATATAGCCTATGTTTTATTTTACCAGTTGCCAACCATTCATTCATTTGAGGTAACGTAGTTAGCCTACTTTACTGAGTATTTCCATTTTATGCAACTTTACACATCTACTAATAGTAAATTAAAAATTAATTAAGATCATCATGTTTACAGCGAACAATATAGATCAAACCTAATGGAATAATAATAGGTATTACTCCACTAGGTCTGAATTGAAATATATATTGTACGTTTGAATGGATCACGCTACACACATAATGATCTTATAATACATGATGCATTGCTGTGTCCGTTATCGCATAATTCCCACTTTTGGACACTTTTGCTTTGACATACAACACTGCAAAATCAAGCTGTTATTTTCTGTTATGTATTTATTATCCAACATTCTCAATTTTTCTGTCCTTAATTTAATTTCATATGTTGGTATTAATTCAGTGTTTATAATGCTAATACTTAAACTTCAAAGAATTTTAACCCAAACTGACTGGGTTTCTAGAGAGTAAGGTTTTGTGACTTAAACAAGTGTGCAAAATAAACTGTTAAAAGGATTTGATGATCGCTAGTGATAGTATTTTATTCTGTGTTGTCATCATCTAGCTTGGATTTTAGCTTTAATGTANGTATTTTTTTTTTTTTTTTTTTAACAAAGCAGCTGATATTGCCTTAAAAACGAGTGGACCGAGAGTCGCGTGCACCCCAAAATGGCAGAAACGCAGGGCTGCTGCTGGGCGCCGGTGTTGCAATGGAATGTTCTATTGAGTTTCGCTTCTTGTTAGTGTATATTCTTTGCTTCAGCTGAGCCCGCAAGTTTGCGAGCTACGCAGAGGACTTTACCCCGCAAAAAGTGCGGACTCAGAGGATGACTTGTAAAATATATGCCGAGATGTTGATTAAATTCTTTGGCCAGATGTAAATGAGAGGCAAGATCTATAAAGTTCATTGATTCAATGATTGCAGTGCTTTTTTTTTTTAGGTGAAAACTCATCGTCATAAAACTAAACATGTCATTAAAGAACTTTGAAGAACACGAAAAATGTATTTTGTGTATCTACAGCTGAATTTGTGTCAAATCAACAGAGAACACACTTTTAGTTTTGATGTTAGTATTTATTTTTAACTGTTTTGCCAACATAAGGGTGTGTTTAATTTGGCGTTAATTGATTTGAAAGCAACCACATTCTTTTAGAGAAATGTGTCAAATCGACTGAGAAAAACTAAGTAGCTTTTATAAACGTGCCTTTTATAAAAAAAATTAAAAAAAAAACATTACTGTGTGCATCTACAGACAAAGCAATGGCATTGACTTATTTAATATAGATAATCTTGACTTTAACATTTTTTATTCATTATTTTGAAATTAATACTCACTCAAGATGACATTAAGTAATTTAACAGACATAGAGGCAATTTCGAGCAAACTGAAAAACATTGTGCATACAACATTAGTGAGAGATTATATGCATTCTGTTACAGTTTTTCTAACAATTGCTAAGACACATTTCTTGAAACCTGCTTCATCCATTTTTCACAAAATTAAACACACAACCAAATCTGCAAACTACATTCACAAAACCCTTGACTCTTCTGGCAAAATCCATCCATCACCTCAAATCAATTTCACCTGTACTCAAAATCAAACAATGCTTTCAGATCATACACACATCAGTTGATATATAAACTACAGATCATTCATTAGAAACTGCATAAATTTAAAAAATAAAACAGCATCCAGAGCATGTTACAGAAAAGAAGTTATATTTTATACAGTAAACAAATCTTGCAATTACGAGAAAAAAATTATAGTAATTACAACTAAGGTGAATATATTGTATAATGTATGTACTGCAAATATAGTATTGTATTGTATAGTATTTGTATTGGCTTTCCTATAAGCCAGGGCAAGTTGGTAAGATGTTCTTCACTCATAAATTTGTATAAACAATATTCACACAGCAATATCTGTTTCAATGCTTGTTGTCCATTTAATGA
>RJVU01000233.1:22394-36709 GCA_003731715.1 Anabarilius grahami | reverse complement strand
TATTCATGCCACTGGTGCACACGGCTAGGTTCACCAATCATTATTCTACACCTGGCCCCATAATTGTAATAATGTAAATTCACAATTAAACAACATATACATAAAAGGAACCATAGATGTCTTTGTAAGGGAATTCCGAATCTGCTTCAGTGCTCAGCTTCCAGCAGAAAACAGAAAACAGATTTTGGACATGGGCCTATCCAGCTGCCCTGATTTTGTCCTTACCAGGATAGGTTTTAATTACTCTTCCCATCAACCAGGAGCTGTGAGGAGCTACAGGATCCATGAGAGCAACAATGTCTTCACTCTAAAGCTTCTTTGTGGTTTTATCCATTTCGGTCTCTCTTGTAGTAATAAGTACTCCCTTACTTTTCCAGAAGAGATCTGACAAGTATTGTACCTATCTCCACCGTTTCTTGATGTTCAAATCTCCTTCATCAAAAACTCAAGGAATCATTAGTGGTTTAGACTTAGAAGGAGAATATGACAAGGCGTAAGTGCCTCAAGATCATTCACATTGTCAGAGGCTTTCCTAATGGAAAGGGCATTAAAGATTGCTTCTATTTCACACAGAAGAGTTTGAAAGCTTTCATTATCCATAGATTGTTGTCTAATGGGTGAATACAACACCTTTTTCACAAGCCAAATAAGCCTCTGCCAAATTCCACCGATCTGAGATCCAGCAGGTGGACTGATTATCCACTTAAAGGGATAGTTCACCCAAAAATGACAATTCTGTCATCATTTACTCCCCCAACTCAAGTATTTACTCAAGTAGTTCCAAACCTGTATGAATTTCTTTGTTCTGCTGAACACAAAGGAAGATATTTGGAAGAACGTAAGTAACCAATCAGATCTCGCCCCCCATTTACTACCATAGTAGGAAAAATAAATACTATGGTAGTCAATGGGGGACAAGACCTGTTTGGTTACTCACATTCGTCCAAATATCTTCCTTTGTTTTCAGCAGAACAAAGAAATTCATACAGGTTTGGAACTACTTGAGGGTGAGTAAATGATGACAGAATTTTCATTTTTGGATGAACTATCCCTGAAGTCCACTTGATGACAAGGTATGCTGGATCTTGTTATGGTCTAACCCAGCTACCGATATACTGAAATACTTTAGCTCTAATACTATGCAATGCAACTGTTTTTAAAGGTGCTCTACGTAAGAATGACAGCTGGTGGTTGAAATGGGTACTGCAGTCCAAATTCAAAATATTGTTTGCCCCGCCCCCTCAGACTCGACGCTCACGTGGGTTGCCAGTTTGAAGACATGCAACAGGAGTGAGCTCAACTGACATTGGAAGGTGAGGAGACTTACACACTGTAAGATAATTAGTTGATTTATTGATTTATGATGAGCTGATATCACGTTTTAATATGCTCCCGTTTATAGAGATTTTTAGATGGATGCTGAGGCTTTTTAGGTTGGGTACAACCTGCAATCTCTGACTCTGTTTGTTCGCTGGCTTCCATGGCTGCAATTCACTGCATGTGTTTTCCACCAACAGTCAAAAACTTGCATAGAGCACCTTTAATAACATAAGTTTAGCTGTAGTATTGATATATTGCTAAAAGCTGTTTGTCAATATTATTTGCACAATCCACTGTATGTATCCTCTATTCTAATACCTCACAAAGTTTAACTGATCCAAAAACTTTAAACCCAGGATAGAGAGGCTGAGTGAATGTGGTGTGGACTCTGTGAATGAGGGTCATTGTGTCAGAGACGCTGTAGAAGGACAGAGTTCCTGCACTGTGATCCACATACACTCTTATTCTACAGGAGCTGGAGACCCCAGGGAGTTTAGTCTTTTTGTTATTATGCCAGAATGAACAACTGGAGGAAAAGCAGGACAAACACCAGGACTGATCATTACATCCAAATCTACATTCATCTCCCCCTCCCTTCCTGCTGATGCTCTTATATGACACTGATATATCCACCACAACACTCCACTCAACCTCCCAGTAACAGCGTCCACACACACTCTCTCCACACAACACCTGAAACCAACCATCAAATCTGTCTGGATGATCAGGATACCGCTGGTCTGTGTCAGTGTATTTAATCACTCTGTTCCCTTCAGACAGTACCAGGCTTTTATTCGCTGTGTTTGGATCCAAAGTGAGCCAGCGGGAATCTGATGAAGATAAAACAAAACTTTCAGTGATAAAAATAAAACAGAGGTTTATAACATTTAGGTTTTTATATATGGAAAGTATCAGTGATGTTGAATTAAATTAGGTAAAAAAGCTTCAAAACATCTGCCTCTGACAAAAACATCATAACATCAAGATGTTGGTGTCTTTGTGTGTTTGGAGTTGACCAGTAGACTTTGGTTTAGTTAATTGTACTACATTAACAGGTATTGCTTTAGCATTGAATCTTTGAATATTAACATGCTAAATGTGTTTCATATAAATCAAGAGTGTTGCGTGGAGTTCGCCACAGTTCAGTTTGATTGGTGATGTAAAATAAGAACTAAAGTCTGTCTCTTTATGTATATGTTTATAGAGACTTACATTGGAGGAACTCCTCATGGGTCTTGGGTTCAGGGGTGGGAATGATGTTAATGCTTCTTACTACGAAAACCAACAGACACTTCATAGTAAATATTGCAAAATAATATAAAATAATTGTTATAAAATATTTTAGAATAATTTAAATACTCATTGTTTTATATGAAGTCATGTATGGAAATGTAAAGCTTACCTCTGTCAGATATCTTTTCTATTTCCTCTCTGCAGAAATGCTCCAGTTTCTCTCTCAGATGAGAGACAGTTTTACCAACATCATCAAAAGAGAGACAAGAACTGACAGTGACGCTGGATGAGTCTGTAGATCCAGGAGGGACAGAGAGAGACTATAAACTCTACACAGACACAAAGATACAATAAAAACGAAAACATTTGATAAAACACAATTTCTTCCCTCCCTAAAGAACACTGTCCTGTTTGTCAGATCTCTGTTACCTGGAGGAAATGGATGTGATGGTCTGTGTGTGAAAGCTGCTCCAGCTCAGCATCTCTCCTCTTCAGATCATCAATCTCCTGCTCCAGTCGCTCCAGTTGTTCTTCAGCTCGACTCACTGCAGTCTTTTCCTGATCTCTGATCAGCTGTGTCACCTCAGAGCGGCTTCTCTCAATGGAGTGGATCAGCTCAGTAAAGATCCTCTCACTGTCCTCCACTGCAGCCTGTGCAGAGTGCTGTTAGGACACACAGAGAGAGACGCATTAGAATCAGCTCTTACTGGTCCCTCACACAGCCTGTTCCCCACAGTGGGCTTCAGTGGGACTGGAAAGAGCTCCAGCACTGGCTCCTCACTGACTGATTGAGGAGAGTCCTAACTGAGTCTGAAACAGCTCTTCCAGCAGCCAGCAGTTGTTCTTCTGCTCAAAACTCACCTTGTGAGACTCCACAGCCTCTCTCAGATCCTCAAGCTCCTTCTGTCTCTCCTGGATTCTCTGCTGGAATTTTCTCTGGGTTTCCTCCAACTGTCTCTGTAGGATTTGAGAATACAGTCAATATACAACTCATTACATGTGCCTCTTTGAGAGAATGTCACAAAGACCTGTTTTAAAGATGAGCAAATATGTGTTGAAATGACATTATCTATCTCATTTAAGAACTGTTTGAAAATGATCGTCAAATATATATTATATAATTATGAAGAAACATTTATTATTCAACAAAACCACTAGTTCATACCTGTTTCTCAGTCCTCTCTGCTGCAGCTGATACAGTGTCGTGGTTTTTGTGTTCATCCACCATACACAGATAACATATACAGTTCTGATCAGTACGACAGTAAATCTCCATCAGTTTCTCATGTTGAGGGCAGATCATCTCCTGCAGTCGTCCAGTGGCGTCCATTAGATTGTGTTTTTTATTTTTGAAGAAACTGTCATGTTGTTCCAGATGATTTTGACAGTAAGAGTTCAGACACACACCAGACAGGACTTGATGGCTTTGTTTTTGTCCCCAGTACAGATGTCACACTCCACATCTCCAGATCCAGTGTAACATTGAGCAGGACGAGCAGCTTGTAGTTTTGTCTTCTTGAGTTTCTCCACCACTTCAGCCAGCATGGTGTTTTTACCTAAAACAGGTCTTGGAGTGAAGGTCTGTCTGCACTGAGGACAGCTGTAGACTCTCTTCTGATCATCCTGATCCCAGCAGTCTGTAATACAGCTCATACAGTAACTGTGTCCACAGGGAATGGCCACTGGATCCTTCAGTAGATCCAGACAGATTGAACAACTGAACTGATCCTGAGCCAAAGAAACATTGGATTCTGCCATTTTATTGTACAGATAGAGAGACATCCACAACGGTTCGACAGGAGCTTGAGCTTTCGATTTCTCTGAACTGAAACATTTCCTGGTGTGCACATGTGCCAGTCATTTAATAAACACGACCACTAGATGGCAGTCTAGAAACTCACTACATCCTTAGTTAAATTAGGACATTTACCCTTTTTTACGACATAATTTTAAAAACAAGGCTCATTTTGTCAAAACACTACAAACAATTCACAGATCCACACACACAAGCAGCAGAACACCTCAGTTATTTTGCAAAATAAAACACAGTTTTTTACGATTGCTTACACACTAAAATTAAAAATAACACACAGTTACTGAAACTCTACACTCAAGGAGCAAAACCTTAGCCCAGAACTGCACAACTATAAGCACATTCTCAGCCTCACTATTTGCAAAAAATTACTACACACATTGTTTTGCACAACACTAAACACACTTCTCTACATTAGACACAGAAATCTAGCATAATGTCACTTCTTTGCCATTTCAAGACACTGCTTTCCAAAATACCATCCCTATAAACCAATTGATCAAACACAAGCCATCAGGTGTGCAGACACTTAGGTGCTTAACTGTAAACTCAACAATCAGGTGCAAGTACTATAAAAAGGCAAAAGCTGAGTTTATGTGTCTTCAACAAAACGAAAGGCAATGTTGCAGTAAGAGGGAGAGGGAGAAACATCATTTTGAATGTCCCGGGCCAACGTGGTGCATCACAATATATGTTGCAATCACACAGAATATGGTCCTCCACCAGCATGCCAACATAGGCCCTTACAACACGGCCCACATATTCACATTTTAGACAGACTGCACAAAATCGTCACAGCAGAAGACCAAATGGATGCAGAGCAGATGAGATACATTGTCATATGGGACAATGTAAATTTCCACCTATCTGCTCTGGTCCAAAACTTGTTTCATTAGCATCCACAATTTTAACTTCAATACCTCCCACCATACTGTCCCTTCCTTAAACCCATTGAGGAGGGTTTTTTTTTTTTTTTTGGCATGGAAGGTTTACAATCTGTGCCTCATTCAAGCCATGGAGAAGGCCTGACCTAACTGATGCAGGGTCTGTCCAAGGATGGATTCGCCTTTCAAGAAGATTCTTCCCTCGCTGTCTTGCGAGAGTGGACATCGCCTGAGATGTGGATGAAGTGCTATGGCCAGATCCAGCTAGGCCAGAGATGATGCTTAGGTATTTTTTCTATTGTTTTTTTTTTTCATTTAAAATCATGCTTTTGTTTTGTCTCCAAAAATGTTTTTGTTCGTGTACTATATTGTATTTAGAATATGTTCTGATTTTCAGTGCAAAATGTAACCTTTGGAAAGGCATGGATGTATTGAATGGTTTTACAGTGTGGTGAGAAATAAATATTTTGATCAATGTGCAGTTCTGGGGCCTGTTTCAGAAAGGAGGTTAAGTGAGAACTCTGAGTATGTTAACCGTGAAATGAGGGAAACTCTGGGTTTTCCGTTTCTGAATGGGAGGTATGTCAAACCTGAGAAAGCAGGGTAAGTCAACTCAGAGTTCAAGTTTTAACTCAGAGTTGGTTGAACCTCCTTATTGAAATGGGCCCCAGGAGGGTTATAATATCAAAAGGTGAAAACTGGTAGAATGCTAAGTTATTGAACTAATATTTATTTTCATGGTATCCCACATGCAAAAAAAAAGAAGAAGAAAAAAATACTGCAGGATGCAGTAATAAGAGTGTAAATGATTTTATCGTTATTAAATACTCGTTAGGCAATTTACTTCCACTTTTAGAGAATTTTCTTCATTTTTATTAAAAATAAATGCCTTTCTGATGTGATATGTGATGGGAAAAGGAAGAACAGTGAGCTCGGCAAAAGGCAGATTTGAACCCAGTCAATCACATCACAAGTTAATTCTCTGCACCCAACACACTATTACCTACACCACTGCAGCCACAAGAACATACAGGTCCTTCTCAAAAAATTAGCATATTGTGATAAAAGTTCATTATTTTCCATAATGTAATGATAAAATTAAACTTTCCTATATTTTAGATTCATTGCACACCAACTGAAATATTTCAGGTCTTTTATTGTTTTAATACTGATGATTTTGCATTACAGCTCATGAAAACCCAAAATTCCTATCTCAAAAAATTAGCATATCATGAAAAGGTTCTCTAAACGAGCTATTAACCTAATCATCTGAATCAACTAATTAACTCTAAACACCTGCAAAAGATTCCTGAGGCTTTTAAAAACTCCCAGCCTGGTTCATTACTCAAAACCGCAATCATGGGTAAGACTGCCGACCTGACTGCTGTCCAGAAGGCCATCATTGACACCCTCAAGCGAGAGGGTAAGACACAGAAAGAAATTTCTGAACGAATAGGCTGTTCCCAGAGTGCTGTATCAAGGCACCTCAGTGGGAAGTCTGTGGGAAGGAAAAAGTGTGGCAAAAAACGCTGCACAACGAGAAGAGGTGACCGGACCCTGAGGAAGATTGTGGAGAAGGACCGATTCCAGACCTTGGGGGACCTGCGGAAGCAGTGGACTGAGTCTGGAGTAGAAACATCCAGAGCCACCGTGCACAGGCGTGTGCAGGAAATGGGCTACAGGTGCCGCATTCCCCAGGTCAAGCCACTTTTGAACCAGAAACAGCGGCAGAAGCGCCTGACCTGGGCTACAGAGAAGCAGCACTGGACTGTTGCTCAGTGGTCCAAAGTCATTCGGAAATCAAGGTGCCAGAGTCTGGAGGAAGACTGGGGAGAAGGAAATGCCAAAATGCCTGAAGTCCAGTGTCAAGTTCCCACAGTCAGTGATGGTCTGGGGTGCCATGTCAGCTGCTGGTGTTGGTCCACTGTGTTTTATCAAGGGCAGGGTCAATGCAGCTAGCTATCAGGAGATTTTGGAGCACTTCATGCTTCCATCTGCTGAAAAGCTTTATGGAGATGAAGATTTCGTTTTTCAGCACGACCTGGCACCTGCTCACAGTGCCAAAACCACTGGTAAATGGTTTACTGACCATGGTATTACTGTGCTCAATTGGCCTGCCAACTCTCCTGACCTGAACCCCATAGAGAATCTGTGGGATATTGTGAAGAGAAAGTTGAGAGACGCAAGACCCAACACTCTGGATGAGCTTAAGGCCGCTATCGAAGCATCCTGGGCCTCCATAACACCTCAGCAGTGCCACAGGCTGATTGCCTCCATGCCACGCCGCATTGAAGCAGTCATTTCTGCAAAAGGATTCCCGACCAAGTATTGAGTGCATAACTGAACATAATTATTTGAAGGTTGACTTTTTTTGTATTAAAAACACTTTTCTTTTATTGGTCGGATGAAATATGCTAATTTTTTGAGATAGGAATTTTGGGTTTTCATGAGCTGTATGCCAAAATCATCAGTATTAAAACAATAAAAGACCTGAAATATTTCAGTTGGTGTGCAATGAATCTAAAATATATGAAAGTTTAATTTTATCATTACATTATGGAAAATAATGAACTTTTATCACAATATGCTAATTTTTTGAGAAGGACCTGTATGTCAATTTCAACCTGGTCTGACATTGGTGGGTGGAGCTACTTTAAATTTGCACTTAGTAATATCCAGGTGAAAAAAAGTATACTTGAGTGCATTAAAAAAATACTTAAATACAAGCAAGTACATTTGTAGTACATTCTTTATTTTGGTGCTAAATAAAAGTGTCAAAGTTATACACTATAAATACACTAATTCAATGCATATTTGTACTTCAGTAGTACTTCAGAGGAGTTTTATTAGTGTATTTGTTAAAAATGTGCTTTCAATGCTTTAAAATTAGTTGAATCTTAGTAGACTTTTATATAGTAACACTAAGTTTAAATGACATTGATTTTCTTAAAAATATTACTAATGTACTAGTTATAAGTACATTTTCCCCCAGGTGAAAAAAAGTGCAGCAGAATACACTTTATTTTAGTACACTTAGTACACTTCCATAATGTACTTAAAGTGCTCTATTTTCATGCACTTATTTTGTACTTAATATACTAAAAGCTAGACTTTAGTACCTCTTAATATAATCTTAAGATCATCTAAGTGTACTCAACTGTGCCATTTTGAGAGACCATGAATTTGAACTAAAATGTGCTTTTAAGATCTCTGTATTTAAAATTTTATTTAGTTACCACTTGTAGTACACTTGAACCCATCTTTCATACACCTCTAAATGTACTCAGACATAGGAAATACACTTATTATATTTTAAATAATTCATATGATAAATATATACAAAATGTATTCATAATGTTGTAGGCAATAAATTATAAATACATTTTGTATATATTCATTATATATTAACCTTATATTTGAAACACATCATAAGTCTATTTTAAAAGTGTTTGAAAGATGGGTTCAAGTGTACTACAAGTGGTAACTAAATAAAAATATATATATTTTTATTTTAATTCAATACATCCATGCCTTTCCAAATGTTACATTTTGCACTGAAAATCAGAACATATTCTAAATACAATATAGTACACGAACAAAAACATTTTTGGAGACAAAACAAAAGCATGATTTTAAATGAAAAAAAAACAAAAAAAAACAAAAGAAAAAACACCTAAGCATTATCTCTGGCCTAGCTGGATCTGGCCGTAGCACTTCATCCACATCTCAGGCGATGTCCACTCTCGCAAGACAGCGAGGGAAGAATCTTCTTGAAAGGCGAATCCATCCTTGCACAGACCCTGCATCAGTTAGGTCAGGCCTTCTCCGTGGCTTGAATGAGGCACATCCTGACATAGGGCTGGAGATTGTAAACCTTCCATGCCAAAAAAAAAAAAAACCTCCTCAATGGGTTTAAGGAAGTGACAGTATGGTGGGAGGTATTGGAGTGAAAATTGTGGATGCAAGACCTAGCCCCGAGGTGGTGTGTGTGTGTGTGTGTGTTTTATAGTCCATGTAATGTGCTGCAGCTGGGTGTGAGTGATACTGATTGAGTGAGAGAGTGCAGGTGATTGTCCGGGAGGATTGTGGGAAATGGAGTCCTGAACTGACAGAGTTCATGACAGCAACATTGCCTTTCACCTGTTCTGATGTGCAATCCAAATTAAACAACACAAGTCACAAATGNAGTAAAAAAAAAAAAAAACAAATCTTCTAGACAAATATGCGATTAGCAAGAACTAAAATCCAGTGTCTAACATCCACACACTTCTGAGTTTCAGTTCAAAGGCCTAAGTAGAATAACGTTACTGGACTGAAACCCTTATTTTTTATTATTATATTTATTCAATGCCACAAGAACAAGAGGTGTTACATTTTCACATTATCATATTTACATTAGCTGCCAGGGAAAAAAGGAAAAATAAAATAAAATAAAAAACAAAGAAAGAAAACATTACATAAATTTCAGTGCTTTCAGAGCATTAGGTTTTCAGTGATTTTTTGTTTTTGGTTTGTTCCAAAAGATTTACATATAATCTAAAGTCATTTATAAAATGTGGTTTACATTGAGCCCACTTCTTCTTATGTATATGGCATTTTCCTAATAAAATAAACAAATGTTTAATATGTAGTTCTTTACATTTCAAATTTTCATTCTCTGTATAGAAAAGAATACACAAATTTCTATAAGTCTTTCCAAAATAATCTTGCATAAATACAGTGAAAAAACAGATGCAAAATAAGTTTCTTTTTCCTGTCCACAAAATTCACAGGTATAGGAAATACTGAGCAGGAATTTTGTCGACAGAAAATTTACATTTCAACAAAAAGTCTATGCCTCCAAGAGTATTAAATACATAATTAGGAAATACGTTCCAAGAATTTTCTCTATTCTTCATAAACTCTATCAATCATTTAATTTTGAAAGTGTCATTAAGGGTAATATAATCCAAGACCTCAAGTCCCCCTTGCTCTTTAGGATTACAAATTACCTCCTTTTTTAAATAATGTGTTTTTTTTTCTCCAAATAAAGTCATAAAGTATCTTATCTAGATCTTTAATAATCTTAGGAGGGACATCTAATGATGAAGACATATACACAGATCTAGGTATAAAGCTTTGACAATAATACCCTCCCAAATATTGATATATCTCTCATTAACCGCAAATTAAATTTCTGACTTGTTTTCTTAATAATTGATTCAAAATTTAACTGACTCATTTGTTTTTCATTTTTTCAGATTTCTACACATAGATATGTTAATTGGTGTTTAACTGGGATGTTCTCTATTACTGTAAAGGAGCAATCTTTAAGGGGAAACAATACAGATTTATCACAATTCATTTTAAGACCTGAAACAGCAGTGAATGCCTCAATACATCTAATTATTTTTTAATACCTCAAATTTGTTTTTCAAAAAAACTGCAGTATCATCAGTAAACTGGCTAAGCTTAAATTCTACACCTTAAGCTGTGATACCATTATACTGATTTCTTTATATGCATTGCCAAAACCTGAGTGACTAACAGAAATTTAAAAAAAGGAGAGAGGGGACATCCTTGCCTAATGCCAAAATGAATTTCAAACCTTTGTGAAGTATACCATGAGCGAGTTTGACAGAACGATTACATCCACTATACAATGTTTTAACTGATTTCAAAAACATATCAAAAGCAAACAATTTGATAACTTAAAAATGACTCAAAAACGTCAGTCCAAACATGTCAGTGAGGTCTCCACGTCCACATTCTCTGTAGCATGTACTATAACGTATTTGTGTTGTGTTCGCTCCGCGCAGCTTGTAGGTCTCTGGCTAACCAGCTAACAAACAGCAATGTGTTCGCTCGCAATTGTCTAGAAATGTCAAATGTTTGTCGTTGTTATTACTTGGAGTTATGATAAAGAATAGAGCAATACGCTGGTGTACAACTGCAGTGCTTTATCAATACGTTTCTGCGTTGGGCTTCACATAGCTATACCATGAGTGTTTGGGTGTTTACCACCGAGCTGTGGGCTAGGTTCTCTAACATAAACACAAAACAACTTAATTCCTCTCTGAGTCTTTATTTTTAGAACAGAGCGAAGCACCATAACATTATTAAAATACAATGTAAGTGATGCAAGCACTGTATACTGTAGGCCTACTCCACGTTAACCAGCAGAAGTCATCTGACCAATTACCGCAGATTAGCATTATGCAAACCATGGGTTCGGCAAAATGAATCGCTGAGTGAATCGTTTGGGAGTCGTTGAGCAAATAAGGTAAAAACAAATATATATTTCAAGACAATTAAAGTGTTTTTTGACCTAGCATGCTTTTAAACCTGTTGTTGGGGACTTCCAAAACAAAAATAGGAACCTTTTAAATGCCGTACAATAAGGGCATTTTAAAAAGAGTACATGTGATTTGCAAATGGCTCCTGAAGGTTTTACAGAAAGAGTGATTTATTAATCAAATTAGGCCTTTAAGAATTTGTTTCAGAGAATGGGGTTTAGTATCTTAGCTATTATGAAAAACTGTAATGGATAAAATATGATTTTTTCTTAGGAAAATCATTAGAATTATCATCAATGGACACAAAATGTAGCTACCCTAAATTGTAGAATGACCCATATAAGACAAAGCACAGAGTTCCTTTCTCATCAAAACAAGTACTATTCTCAAATAATATGGGTAATAATATATATTGTCATCTCATTCATCACTTTTACACTTGCTGAAAAAAATACAACACAATGCAACAAACTTGTCTGAAAACATTTTATTTTACAGTGTCTGTTACACATATGATAACATTAGTTATTATAACGTTATTAAATGGATCTGATAAAATATTTTAGCTCCAATAATATGTAATGAAATTTTTAATAACATGTTTAACTGTAGTATGATTTATGCTCAAAGCTGTTTGTCAATATTATTTACACAATCCACTGTATGTACCCTCTATTCTAATACCTCACACAGTTTCACTGAACCATTAACTCTAAACCCAGGATAGAGAGGTTGAGTGAATGTGGTGTGGACTCTGTGAATGAGGATCATTGTGTCAGAGACGCTGTAGAAGGACAGAGTTCCTGCACTGTGATCCACATACACTCCTATTCTACAGGAGCTGGAGACCCCAGGGAGTTGATTTTTTTTGTTATTATGCCAGAATGAACAACTGGAGGAACAGCAGTACAACCTCCAGGACTGATCATTACATCCAAATCTACACTTCCTGCTGATGCTCTTATATGACACTGATATATCCACCTCACCACTCCACTCAACCTCCCAGTAACAGCGTCCACACACACTCTCTCTACACAACACCTGAAACCAATCAACAAATCTGTCTGGATGATCAGGATACGGCTGGACTGTGTGAGTGTATTTAATCACTCTGTTCCCTTCAGACAGTACCAGGCTTTTATTCGCTGTGTTTGGATCCAAAGTGAGTCCACGTGAATCTGATAAAGATAAAAACATAACTTTCAGTCATAAAAATTAAACACCAGAGGTTATCTTTTTACAATTTTGATGCGATCTGGGAAAACCCGTCGGATGTCGCAATGGAACGTTTTCAGTAAAGTCAAAAAATAGGTTGAATGTCTTTTTTTTGTTTTTTTTGTTGTTAAAATTGGGTTTTCATTAAATTGTTATTCTAACATCTTCTTGTCTGTAATCTCTGAAAATATCTTGGCAAAATTCGCCTCTTAAGTGCAGAAAAATAGCGATTTATTATGGAAAGGCTGCATGTCTTTCTTTAACGTTACTGTTTAAGAACACACCCAGCGGAGGTAAAAAAAAAAAATCGGCCATAGTTTTCCCTCTCAACACTAAAAAGACAGTTCACCTATCAAAATAAACCACATAACATGTAGAATGAAGGTGTATTAATGCAAATATAAACTACGGCACGCAAAGATTTTTTTTTCTAATAAGGCGAAGCACAAGAGAACAACGAAGCTAGAATGAACACACACATGTTCTAATTATGTGTTTATAAGAGTTTGAATTCAAATCAAATACTGCCAAACTGCCCATACTACTTTTGAATTGGATGTCTATTTCATAAAATGTATGAAAATATGGAAATATACGGTTCAGAACCCTAACCCTAACTCAAATAAATGGAGGAGCCCTTAAATGGTCAGATATGGAGCTTGGGTGTCATCTAGTGAAAAAGTTTGGTACTGCGCCCAAACAAAATCTTACTGAAAGCTAATTTTTGAAATATTTCAACCTAAAATTTGGAATGTTGACATTTTTAGCTTTTATTTTCATGCAGTTTAAGAGTTAAACATGCGCTGTATGTAATATGTTATTATAAAATATAAACAAATATATTTTTTAATTTTCATAAACTTAAACTTATATAACTGTTTAATTTCACTTCCATAATTTATTTCACTTCTACAATAATCTGACAAGTGTCTTCTTTAAAACAAGACCAACCTTAGGTCTATATTCCAAAGCATCCTTGAATTACAACCATTTATGCTTGGATAGTGCATTTTGATGTCTTTGTGAAAAAGGGGGTGAGAGTTATTTAAACCTGTTTTTCTCAAAATTCTGTTCCTGAAAATCAGAGCGATCAGCCGACTTCAGATAACCAGGTAGGTAAATAGGTTAAATTTCACCATGTGATGGGTTTTCGCAGATCACATCGCAATTAGGTTTTTATATATGTAAAGTATCAGCGATGTTGAATTACATTAGGTAAAAAAAGCTTCAAAACATCTGCCTCTGTTAAAATCGTAACATCAAGATGTTGGTGTGTCAGTGTGTGTTTGGAGTTGAGCAGTGGAATTTGGTTTAGCTAATTGTACTACTTTGACAGATATTGCTTTAGCATTAAATCTTTGAATACAAACATAATAAATGCATTTCATATAATGTTGCGTGGAGTTCAGCAAAGTTCAGTTTGATTGGTGGTATGTAATAACTAAAGTCTGTCTCTTTATGTACATGTATGATCATAGAGACTTACACTGGAGGAACTCCTCATGGGTCTTGGGTTCAGGGGTGGGAATGATGGTAATGCTTCTCACTAGAGAAACAAACAGACACTATATA
>RJVU01000233.1:10291-22366 GCA_003731715.1 Anabarilius grahami | reverse complement strand
TTGTAGTTATATTTATTTATTTATGCCATGTCAGCAACAAGGCTATTTTCATGGTGAGTTAACATACAATTGAATTCATACAATTAGAAAATAATTATAACACATTTCAGATACTTTGATACTTTTTTAAATACATCAGATAAAAACCTATCTGAATAAAACTGTTGTCTATTTACATTAAAAACATTGCAGTCCAGTAAAATGTAAGTCATTGTAGTTTGACATGGAAGGTATGATGGTGGTTCTTTACCTTTTAATAAATAACCATGTGTACGTTTTGAATGACCTAAACAGCATCTAGTAAAAACAACTTGATCATACCTAAATTTGAAATTAGAAAACATTCTTCTTGTACTAGGACTTATTTCATGGAACTTATTTCCTTTGCATTTATCCCATTCCATCTGCCACACATTATTAATATAGGAGTTTATTATTGGTCTGAGATCAGAGGGTGAAATTTGACGCTCTGAAATATTCAAGTTGAGAGCCTTCTTTGTAGCATCGCTGCTTTCTCGTTTCCAGATAAACTAATATGACCTGGAACGCAGCAAAAACAAAAAAACAACAAAAAAGATACTGACTTTTTTCTTGCATAAAATATCTACTTTAGTTAATATATTTATAATTATGGTATAATCGGTCTTAAAGAATTTTGCATACAAACTGTCTTTGTTTTAAAATGTAAACCCATTTTCAATCGACTAGCCAATTTACTTAGAATCAATAACCTTAACTATACTATTTATTTTGATGCTGAAGAGAGTAACTGAAATAATGGGAGCCCCTAGTTCTTGAATATGTGGTTTTGACAAAAAGTTTGAAATAAAAATAGGTAAATTACCTCTCAGTCCTATTTCATATAGATCTTTAAGGACACCATATAGCCAAGTGGTATCATAAGCTTTTTTCAAGTCAGAGAAAACAGCTACAGCATGTTCTTTCTCGATAAATGTATTTTGTAAAAATGACTCCATTCTAATAAGATGATCCAAAGTACTTTTACCTCATCTAAAATTCATCTGATATTCATTTATTTTATGGCCCGACTCCAATATCCACACCAGACAGTTATTAAACATTCTCTCCATTGTTTTGCAAAGACAGCTAGTCAATGCTATTGGGCTATTTATATCAGAATAGTCCTTGCCTGGTTTAGGTATAGGAATAATTATGGCTTCTTGCCAAGATCGTGGTATATCACCTGCTCTCCAGATAGTATTAAAAAATTCAAGGAGAAGTAATAGTACACTTTAGAAACTCATAATAAATTCCATCTGCACCAACTGCAGTATTATGGCAGCATTTAAAGGGTTAGTTCACCGAAAAATGAAAATAATGTCATTTATACCCTCATGTAAGACCTTCGTTCATCATCAGAACACAAATCAAGATATTTTTGATGAAATCTGATGGCTCAGTGAGGCCTCTGTTGCCAGCAAGATTATTAACACTTTTAGATGTCAAAAAAGGTACAAAAAACATATTTAAAACAGTTCATGTGAGTACAGTGGTTCAGCCTTAATATTATAAAGCGATGAGAATACTTTTTGTGCACCGCAAAAAACCAAATCAACAATATCTAGTGATGGCCGATTTCAAAACACTGCTTCAATAAGCCTAATGAATGTTTTGTTTCAAATCACTGGTTCGAATCGCATATCAAACTGCCAAAGACATTTTGATGTAACGAAGCCTCGTTTCACGTGTCTTCAGTGCTCCGAACCACTGATTCGAAACAAAAGATTCATAAAGCTTCTTGAAGCAGTGTTTTGAAATCGGCCATCACTAGATTTTGTTGAAAAAAAATCTTTATTTTGTTGTGTTTTTTTGGAGCACAAAAAGTATTCTCATCGCTTTATAATATTCAATGCTGGATTTGCACCAAGGCAATAACTGAAAGATGAAGCAGTTCCCACTTTAAAAGCAGAAGCTGCTCTGTTTATGGGCTCCTAACTGTAAAGGTCTTTGCACACTGAGTCCGAAATTTACGCATGTAAAAAAATAAATACAACCTCACGTTATGTCAATCATGTTTACAAACTGCCTCCGAAACTTTCGTCCGTCATATAAAAAAAATCGGATCAGGTTCGATTTTCTGCGTTTTTCGCATCCGTGCCACGCATTTTGAGAGACGTTTTGACAATTCAGAGCCACCATACATGCGAACGCCCAAAGTTGATCCACGTTGTCTACAGCACAAAGCAGTAGCACTGTATAGGCCTTTGCACACTGAGTCTGAAATTTTTGTAGGCCTATGCGTTTTTTCGTATTCGTCATCCTAAAACTTCAAGCATTTCAAAGTTTACTTCAGGATGTCACTGGGTCAGTTTGATGCTTTGTTAGCGATACTGGCACAATCTGTCTTTATATTCTGTCTCTTTCCGCATTTTGTTTGTCATACAGTACTGCTTTGTGCTGTAGACGACGTGGATCAACTTATCAGATGGCATTGGGGATTTTGCTGTTTGCTTGTACGGTGGCTCTGAAGTGTCAAAACGTCTCTCAAAATGCATGCCACGGATGCCAAAAATGCAGAAAATCAAACCTGATCCGATTTTTTATATGACGGATGAAAGTTTCAGAGGCAGTGTGAAAATGCAATTACCCCGCCTCCTTGTTTAGATTTTGGATATCTGTTGCTACACATTTGGCCAATGTATTAAATATTAGGCATTGCTTACGATATTATTATTTATTTTTGTTTGTTTCTAAGAAATGTATAATACTGTATGGCCAGAGATGTAACCTACAGTTATTGTTAGATATGTGTGTGCCTGTCCATGAGAAGGAGGAGCAGAACTGGACCGCTAGCACACAGAAGTGTGTGCGGTTCTATGTGTGTGTGCTCAAGGACACAGAGAACTGTGGTTCTACTCCTAGAACCTTATAAGGACATCGGCCATTTTGGCTGAGTTTACTGGAGTTCAAGGACACAAAAGCCAGACAGCTTGCACCTGCGAGGCCTTGAGAAGGATCTGGAAACTTTGGGAAAGTTACAACATACGTCAATCAAGAAGATAACCTAACGTCTGTGATAAACAACACGAGTATAAAAGACTGATGAGTTGATTGCCTCTTCGGATACTGATACGTCAGTACCCCCGACGCCTAGAAGCCCAGAGCTGAGGACAAGAAACCCCAAGCTGAAGATGGGAAGCCCAGAGCTGACTACACCTTTGACTCAAAAGAGTGATTACTGTATTTTATTTGCCTTTACATTTTTGTTTACTATAAAAAGAAAAGTAACCAATTAAAAGAAATTTAATTGATTACAAATGCTGCCTACCTTGGCTTGATTTATAGTGTTTTAAGACTTTGAACAAGAACGTACCACAGAGGAGTCTTCTGATCAAATTGTAAGTAATTTTAAATGCTTATAATTTAGGCCAGACTCGACTTACTTTACCTAACCTGAGAATAATTAAATAATAAGGTTAAAGGTGTTAAGATCAAAATACACACCACAAAACATTGTAAACATGATTAACACAACTTGAAGTCCTATTTATTTTTTAACGTGTGAAAATTTCGGTCATGAATTTCGGTGTGCAAGGCCTTTTATGACAAACAAAGTTCGGAATACAAAGAGACAGGATAAAAAGACAGATTGTGCCGGTAGCAAAGCATCAAACTGAGCCACTGACACCCTGAAGTAAACTTTAACTCTCTATGCAATCTCGGTATTGGATGGACCCAATATTTCCTATTTCTTTTTCTCTTTTTAAGAAGAGAAGACAACTAAATCATGCTCACTGCTTGAAGACTTCATTTTGTATTGTTTTGCGAATTTTTTCGCAACGGATTAATTACGCATCAGACTCAGTGTGCAAGGTCTCTGTGCGTGACAAATTTTTAGGATCACGTATATGAAAAAACGCATGCGAAAATTTCGGACTCAGTGTGCAAAGGCCTAAATGTATTATGTTGCTATTTTTGGTTGCATCAAGGACGAAAACAATGACCAACGTGTTTTTGTTTCGCTAGCCAGTTAGCTAAATTCTACTTCTCCAACAAACGGCAACAAACACCAACAAAATTCTATGTTCACAGACAAACGGTTGTTCATGCTATAAATTAAACGATACCTTTACAAAAATGCTACTACTCAGTCATGTATTCGGCTACAGTAAAGCTTTAATCAGGATAAAACCAAATATTGAAAGCTAACAAACAGCAGTAACATTTACAAGTGACAGCATATCTAAACACTTTGACAAACACAAAATATGTCACGGTTTATGCGTCCACATATGTATAATGCAATTGCAAATACAATTTGCAATTCCTTTTGAAAATGGAAATTGGAATATCCTTCCATATGCGCCCCATAAACACAATTAAGCCTAGAAAAAAAACAGTGTTCCACCCCTTTAATTTGTGTTCTGAAGATGAATTAAGGTCTTACGTGTGTGGAACGACATTAGGGTGAGTAATTAATGACAGAATTTTTTAAGCTTTTCTAAGTTGCCATCTTGGTATTCATTGTTGAATGCTCAGTTCCTCAGAGGTAATTATCAGGGGAAAGTGGTCACTTCCATATAAGTCATCCCATGTCTTCCATGAGAAGTCAAGCAAAAGTTCAGGAGCACAGATTGTTAAATCAATGGCAGTATATGTACCATGTCCCGGGTGCAAGCTTTCAAACCATCATTGAGAAGGCACAAATCATTGTTACTAATAAAATCTTCAAGTATTTTGCCCTTCTTATTTGTATGACTTCCTCCCCTTAATGGACTGTGACTATTAAAATCACCCATAAGAATGAATGGGGGTGGCAACTGATCAACAAGCTTGCTTAAATCTTGAATTGTCACAGATACATCAGGCTATATACAGGCAATAGGACTATGCATATACAGTGTGTACGGAAAGTATTCAGACCCTCTTAAATTTTTCACTCTTTGTTATATTGCAGCCATTTGCTAAAATCATTTAAGTTCATTTTTTTTCCTCATTAATGTACACACAGCACCCCATATTGACAGAAAAACACAGAATTGTTGACATTTTTGCAGATTTATTAAAAAAGAAAAACTGAAATATCACATGGTCCTAAGTATTCAGACCCTTTGCTGTGACACTCATATATTTAACTCAGGTGCTGTCCATTTCTTCTGATCATCCTTAAGATGGTTCTACACCTTCATTTGAGTCCAGCTGTGTTTGATTATACTGATTGGACTTGATTAGGAAAGTCACACACCTGTCTATATAAGACCTTGCAGCTCACAGTGCATGTCAGAGCAAATTAGAATCATGAGGTCAAAGGAACTGCCTGAAGAGCTCAGAGACAGAATTGTGGCAAGGCACAGATCTGGCCAAGGTTACAAAAAAAATTCTGCTGCACTTAAGGTTCCTAAGAGCACAGTGGCCTCCATAATCCTTAAATGGAAGATGTTTGGGATGACCAGAACCCTTCCTAGAGCTGGCTGTCCAGCCAAACTGAGCTATCGGGGGAGAAGAGCCTTGGTGAGAGATGTAAAGAAGAACTCAAAGATCACTGTGGCTGAGCTCCAGAGATGCAGTCGGGAGATGGGAGAAAGTTGTAGAAAGTCAACTATCACTGCAGCCCTCCACCAGTCGGGGCTTTACGGCCCGACGGAAGCCTCTCCTCAGTGCAAGACACATGAAAAACACCTGAAGGACTCCAAGATGGTGAGAAATAAGATTCTCTGGTCTGATGAGACCAAGATAGAACTTTTTGGCCTTAATTCTAAGTGGTATGTGTGTAGAAAACCAGGCACTGCTCATCACCTGTCCAATACAGTCCCAACAGTGAAGCATGGTGGTGGCAGCATCATGCTGTGGGGGTGTTTTTCAGCTGCAGGGACAGGACGACTGGTTGCAATCGAGGGAAAGATGAATGCGGCCAAGTACAGGGATATCCTGGACGAAAACCTTCTTCAGAGTGCTCAGGACCTCAGACTGGCCGAAGGTTTACCTTATAACAAGACAATGACCCTAAGCACACAGCTAAAATAACGAAGGAGTGGCTTCACAACAACTCCGTGACTGTTCTTGAATGGCCCAGCCAGAGCCCTGACTTAAACC
This sequence comes from Anabarilius grahami, assembly GCA_003731715.1. Lineage (NCBI taxonomy): Eukaryota > Metazoa > Chordata > Actinopteri > Cypriniformes > Xenocyprididae > Anabarilius > Anabarilius grahami. Next base: position 16,312 of record RJVU01000233.1, on the reverse strand, counting down.
CAATTGAGCATCTCTGGAGAGACCTAAAAATGGCTGTCCACCAACGTTTACCATCCAACCTGACAGAACTGGAGAGGATCTGCAAGGAGGAATGGCAGAGGATCCCCAAATCCAGGTGTAAAAAACTTGTTGCATCTTTCCCAAAAAGACTCATGGCTGTATTAGATCAAAAGGGTGCTTCTACTAAATACTGAGCAAAGGGTCTGAATACTTGATTTGATTTTAACAAATGGCTGCAATATAACAAAGAGTGAGAAATTTAAGGGGGTCTGAATACTTTCCGTACCCACTGTATATAGCATATATATAGCATTTCTTGAACTAATACCAATGTCTGGTCAAAATTTTACGAGAATTGCTGCATTGGAACTTTGTATAATAAAAAATTTTAACGTATTCAATACTTACTTATAATACATTGTATTATATGAAGTCATGTATGGAAATATAAAGCGTACCTCTGACAGATATCATTTTCAACTCCTCTCTGCAGAAATGCTCCAGTTTCTCTCTCAGATGAGACACAGCTTTACCAACTTCATCAAAAGAGAGACAAGAACTGACAGTGATGCTGGATGAGTCTGTAGATCCAGGAGGGACAGAGAGAGACTGGAAACTCTACACAGACACAAAGATACAATAAAAACACCAGCTAAAGACACAGACACATTTGTTAGAAAACACAATCTCTTCCCTTCCTAAAGAACACTGTCCTGTTTGTCAGATCTCTGTTACCTGGAGGAAATGGATGTGATGGTCTGTGTGTGAAAGCTGCTCCAGCTCAGCATCTCTCCTCCTCAGATCATCAATCTCCTGCTCCAGTCGCTCCAGTTGTTCTTCAGCTCGACTCACTGCAGTCTTTTCCTGATCTCTGATCAGCTGTGTCACCTCAGAGCGGCTTCTCTCAATGGAGTGGATCAGCTCAGTAAAGATCCTCTCACTGTCCTCCACTGCTGCCTGTGCAGAGTGCTGTTAGGACACACAGAGAGAGGCGCATTAGAATCAGCTCTTACTGGTCCCTCACACAGCCTGTTCCCCACAGTGGGCTTCAGTGGGACTGGAAAGAGCTCCAGCACTGGCTCCTCACTGACTGATTGAGGAGAGTCCTGACTGAGTCTGAAACAGCTCTTCCAGCAGCCAGCAGTTGTTCTTCTGCTCAAAACTCACCTTGTGAGACTCCACAGCCTCCCTCAGATCCTCAAGCTCCTTCTGTCTCTCCTGGATTCTCTGCTGGAATTTTCTCTGGGTTTCCTCCAACTGTCTCTGTAGGATTTGAGAATACAGTCAATATACAACTCATTACATGTGCCTCTTTGGGAGAATGTCACAAAGACCTGTTTTAAAGATGAGCAAATATGTGTTGAAATTACATTATGTCTCATTTAAGAACTGTTTGAAAATGATCTTCAAATATATATTACATAATTATGAAGAAACATAGTTCATACCTGTTTCTCAGTCCTCTCTGCTGCAGCTGATACAGTTTTGTGGTTTTTGTGTTCATCCACCATACACAGATAACATATACAGTTCTGATCAGTACGACAGTAAATCTCCATCAGTTTCTCATGTTGAGGGCAGATCATCTCCTGAAGTCTTCTAGTGGCGTCCATCACTTTATGTCGCTTTCCTGGGTGAAATTCCTCGTGACGGTCAAAATGAGTCTGACAGTAAGAGTACAGACACACCAGACAGGACTTGATGGCTTTGTTTTTGTCCCCAGTACAGATGTCACACTCCACATCTCCAGATCCAGTGTAACATTGAGCATGACGAGCAGCTTGTAGTTTTGTCTGCTTGAGTTTCTCCACCACTTCAGCCAGCATGGTGTTTTTACCTAAAACAGGTCTTGTAGTGAAGGTCTGTCTGCACTGAGGACAGCTGTAGACTCTCTTCTGATCATCCTGGTCCCAGCAGTCTGTAATACACTTCATACAGTAACTGTGTCCACAGGAAATGGCCACTGGATCCTTCAGTAGATCCAGACAGATTGAACAGCTGAACTGATCCTGAGCCAAAGAAACACTGGATTCTGCCATCTTATTTCACACTCACAGGCAAAGAGACATCCACGACATCTTAGTTTCGATTCCTCTGAACTGAAACATTTCCTGGTTTTAAAACGTGTGCAAATGTGTCAGAAATGTAACATACACAACCACTAGATGGCAGTCTTATACAGAAACTCGCTAGAACGGTTTATGAGCGCTATATGGTATTTGGTATTGATGGTATTTTCTTTTCATCTTACTTCCATACAATGCATTTTAAAGTAGTTTTAGCACGCAGCGCTGTTTGTTTAGAGCGGTTACCATGGAAGCGCTCTATTGCCGCTGTTCCATAAGCGCCACCTGCTGTCAGACAGTGATTTTGTGAAGTGAAGTGAAGTGAAGTGACATGTGGCCAAGTATGGTGACCCATACTCGGAATTTGTGCTCTGCATTTAACCCATCCAAGTGCACACACACAGCAGTGAACACACACACACCGTGAACACACACCCGGAGCAGTGGGCAGCCATTGCTGCGGCGCCCGGGGAGCAGTTGGGGGAACGGTGCCTTGCTCAAGGGTCTCACCTCAGTCGTGGTATTGAGGGTGGGGAGAGCGCTGGACATTCACTCCCCTCACCGACAATCCCTGCCGGACCTGAGACTCGAACCCATGACCTTTGGGTTACAAGTCCGACTCTCTATCCATTAGGCCACGACTGCCCCATAAATATATAGCCTTCACATACACAGATATAATTTTATACAAATAAATATCTGTTGTCTATGTTGATAGTAACACTCAATCGGTTTTGTCCAAAGCGACTTGAGTTGCATACATTAGGGGAGACCGGGGGCAATTGCAACAAATGTTGGTCATGTCGTCATTACTCAAAAACATTTTGAAATATTTGAATACAATTTTCATGTCTGTAACTTGTATCTGTATTCTACTTGTTAACAGTAATAAAAATGTTTTTACAAGCAATGTTAAGAGTCACAATATTGATTGAGACATTAAAAAGTCTAATCTGTCCCCATGCGGGGACGATTGTAACAACACATGTAAAATTAATACCTTCATATAAATACCAAATGACCACAATAAACTAAAATGAAAAAATGTATACCTCGAAAATAAGTCTTTGTAGAAAAACTTTTTCTGTATGATTTAGAAGCTTGTCCTTTGGCATCTCCACTGAGCACATGCAAAATGAGTTTCATGGTTTCATTTAGTTTCTGATTGGGGTAATTTGAGATGTTACAAGTGCCCCGTTACAATTGCCCCCGGTCTCCCTATACATCAGATCATGCATTCCCTTGGAATCAAACCCAGTACCTTGGTGTTGCTAGCACCCTTCTCAACTGTTTAAACTACAGGAAAGATTTTGCTCACTGTTCTTTACAAATAGCTGTTGAGGGTTTAAGGATCTTCGGGGATTTGTTGTAGGGTGTAGGGCAAAGGGAAGAGAAAGGAAATTCTTGTAATTTTTATGCTGGCAGACGTTTTTTAAAAACACTGTCAGCAAATAAACCCTGACCAGACATGAGTCAGAGAACGATTGCAGCAGCACCTGGACTTCATCAGCTCTCGGGATGAGGATCAATGTTAAAAGAGTCAAAACTGGACAGCTGCTCGTTTGTCCTTCAGTGTGTGTATATTGACACAGGTACCAAAATAAGAGACTAACACAAAATTTGATTAGTAATTTGAAACTGACTGCAGTTTTGAGAAGTAAAAAGTAATGCTACAAATCATCTTTAATTAAGGTTTTAATTCCATGCTCTCTTTCATTAAATAATGCAAATAAGAGGTAATTTATGAAAGGGATTTGGGGAAATTGCTGGAACTGAGAGAATAATTTTAACACATAGGCTAAGTGAGTTTTATTAAATGCATTTATTCAGTAGTTCATTTAATGTGATCTGCTAGAATTGCATGTACAGTATATACACTTTTTGAAGATAAAAAGCTGTCTGCGCTGAATAATGAAAAATTACATTGAATTCGTTAGTTCTGTCAGGGGAAGAAAATATTAGTTGATTTCTATTTAAAAGACATTGCCAGATATAACAAAAAGTTAAGCATAATTGCAAAAAAAGATTAATATTGTGCTGATAACATTTGGAGTAAACATAAATAACAATGTCAAAGTCAAAACATGACAATGATATCTTGAGAATATCTCTCACAACATTATTCGTAAAATCTGCATATAATCTCTATATTGTTAGATCACAGAGTGTCATTTTTGAGCCCTGTCCTGTCCAGCATGTACTAGCTCTAAACCCAGGATAGAGAGGCTGTTTGAATGTGGTGTGGACTCTGTTAATGAGGGTCATTGTGTCAGAGACGCTGTAGAAGGACAGAGTTCCTGCACTGTGATCCACATACACTCCTATTCCACATGGAGCTGGAGACTCCAGGGAGTTTAGCCTGTTTGTTATTATGCCAGAGCAGGACAAACACCAGGACTGATCATAATATCCATAATCCATAATATCCATGATGAATATTATGATCAGTCCTGGTGTTTGTCCTGCTCTGAAACCAGTTGCTCATTTTGGCATAATAACAAACAGGCTAAACTTCCTGTAGTGTTCAGCTCCTGTAGAATAGGAGTGTATGTGGATCACAGTGCAGGAATTCTGTCCTTCTACAGCGTCTCTGACACAATGACCCTTCCCTTCCTGCTGATGCTCTTATATGACACTGATATATCCACCTCACCACTCCACTCAACCTCCCAGTAACAGCGTCCACACACACTCTCTCTACACAACACCTGAAACCAACCATCAAATCTGTCTGGATGATCAGGATACCACTGGACTGTGTCAGTGTATTTAATCACTCTGTTCCTTTGCATGGTCCACCTGTTAGGTGAGCTTTGTACTTCCCTTTCAGGGTTGTGTTTATAATAGTGCTTAGCTCCCTAAGCTGATCATGGTGGTAAGCAGTTCGCGAACTGCTTGGCAACTCCCCCTCGGGTCAAACCAGGCTGTCAGTGACAGCATTCCCTTTGGCCAACAGCCCAAGCTGAACTTGACGAAGGCCTTCCTCAGAGGGCCTACAGAAGCTGCTAAGGCGTCTGGAACCAGCTTTTCTGAAGAGAAAGTGGTCCCTTTAAGGGAATGTGGCCAAAGAACCAAAGGAAACCTCGGCCAGTCACTTAAAGGGGAACGAAGTCACCCCTAATGCCACCGGGGAGGCCGACCTGGTCTTGTTAAGGAACAGACTTAGTTCAGGCCAACCCTGTCTGAATACAGAGCCTCTAAAAAGCATTCTTCAAGAAGATAGTAAGTAAGTAAGAGTGACTGCAATGAGGCAGAAACCAACTCAAACCCACGCGTAGAGATGGTGGTAGGCCTGATTAAGGCCTACCACCATGATCAGCTTAGGGAGCTAAGCACTATTATAAACACAACCCTGAAAGGGAAGTACAAAGCTCACCTAACAGGTGGACCATGCAAAGGGCACATACTCATGGAGGCCAAAGAGGGGCCTACAGCATGATAGTAGTTATATGTGAAACAGAAGTATATTCAGAAAGTGGCCTGTAAGGGCCACCCTGAACATCTGTCTTTGCTGGGGTAGACAGATGACTTCAACGGCAGCATAAGAGGCTGCAAAGTGCCCGCATGACAATCCACCTAACACAATCCAACGAGCAGTGTACTCAGTAAAAGCACCTTTTACTCTTTAAAGCAAGAGGAGTACAGCGTACGCCAACACGTATTAAGGAAGGCCTGGGTGGGCCTATAACCTCAAGTCAAGTCAAGACATCTTTATTTATATAGCGCTTTTTACAATGTAGATTGTGTCAAAGCAGCTTTACATTGATAACTGGTACATAATTTTGGCTGCACAGCAGCTCTTAAAGAATAGTGTCAATTCAGGCAGATCAGAAGCACTGTTGATTAAATGTCAAGAATACTGTTGAATATCATATGTCAATTCAAATGTCAAGTGTCCCCAACTAAGCAAGCCAAAGGCGACAGCGGCAAGGAACCCAAACTCCATCAGGTGACA
>RJVU01000170.1:1945876-1974905 GCA_003731715.1 Anabarilius grahami | reverse complement strand
TCAGGTAGGCTGTGAAAAAAACCTTCTGTGATGTCTCAAGCTCATCATGATATATGAAACATACAGAAAAATATTATTACAACATAAAGTAATGGTTTTATATTATACTTTAAAATATAATGTATTTATGTGCTGCAAAGAGTCTGAATATAGGCTTTTAGTTTAAAAGCATGCACATTTGGAGAAATATTGGATTCTCATATGTTTATGTCAATTTTCTATACAGAGGAGTTATATTTATTTAATATTCATTGTCATTACTATGAGCGCTGGTGTGTTTTTGCTCACACCCAAACAGGGACAAATTTGACACACTATAATAAATTATCTGTGGAGTATTTTGAGCTGAAACTTCACATTCTGGGGACACCAGAGACTTATATTACATCTTGTGAAAAGGGGCATAATAGGTGCCCTTTAAATAAATATTAAACATCATCCCACATAATTACATCCAGAAATATTGTGTATCAATCAAGCATTTGGTAGCGTATCAAGTGTTTGGTTGCACTTTATTTTACAGTATGTGCACTTTTGTGTACTTACAGTGTACTTACCTAAGAAAGTACTGGGTAATATAAGGTAACTACATGTGTTAAGGTTAGGTTTAGGGGTAGGTTCAGGGTTAGTACCTAGTTATTACCCAGTTATTGTACAGTAATTACTATGATAAGTACATAGTATGTACATGAGAAACAAGACTGTAAAATAAAGTTTTATCCAAGCATTTAGGTTAATGTGTTAGTATGTCAGGTTAATAATGCATTATTAAAATGAGTAGACGTGGAATTACTTATTTACTCGTCCTCATTTCGTCATGTTCTTTCTAACCTGTATGCTGTTCATTTTTCAATGGATCGCTAACATTTTGTCCATGTGTGTTGACTATATCTGTTAAGCAGACAAAAAAGCACCATAAAAGTAAAGACTTATGGCCATTACACACCTGAAGGTAATGACGTTTTTGGGCCAATTATCCCTTTAAGAATCAATTTAGTATGGTATATAGTTTAGTATGGTCTTCATAGCATATGGCTTACATAATACATGTAATTTGACAGTATTTGTACTGGGACAGCATTTGCTGATGTCAGAACAAAAAATTGTGAGTCATCCAACATGACATCAGTTATCCAGTGTGGTTTACCACATTATCAGCAGTGTGAAATCAAATGACCGGATGACAGACTTCTCTTTGCACAGTCACCCAGAGTCAGTGCATTGAAGACAAGGTAAGACAATATGACAAGATGCAAGAAAACATTTATGATATAAATAATGCATTCAGACAAAAGTGGGGACAGGGACTGGTAAAGGCATGTTCTGCGTCCTGGTTTGTTTGCATGGTGAAATGAGACAGATCTTACTGCATTGGATGTGCTGCAGTGCATGTGTGTGCTTTATTGCTGCATTGTGTCATAGTGGGCGTGCAAGTGTCTGAAGAACTTTTGTTCTCTTCTTTTATGTTCTCTTCTCTATAGCTTGAAGCGCTGAATCAGCAGAAGCTTCCAGCATAATGAAAGCCACTGACCCAACCTCTCGCTCTCTCTCTTGCTTTAAGGGAGACCGAGGAGTGTTGAAACATGAGGTGAGTCGTAACACTATGTTTAGTGAATTAGAAGTGATCTATAGAGGTCAAATCACATTATACATGATCACCATTCTCCTGGGGTGACAGGAGAAGTTAAAATATACAGGATACGGGGGGAAGCTACCTTAATTTGTAGAAAAAAATAAATGAGGGAAAAGAACATCAGAGTTTGAGATGCATAGCACAAAAAAAAAAAATGCAATCCAATTAGATGTTAAAACAAAATGACTTACACCCTGGTCTCTCCTACATCATTCTGCATGCTAAATATTAAGATCACTGGTGTGTATAATAATGGCCTTATTCAAAAACATGGTTTCCCTGAAGGGAAGTGAAACAAGCTTGTAAGAAACTCACTGGAGAAGAAATTTTGGATCAGTGTTTACTGTTATCTAACTAAAACTATTAAAAATGGCTTTCGTTAATTGAAATAAAGGTTAAATATCAGATTAAAAACTTAAACTTAAGAAAATAAAAATGAGAAATGTTGCCAGCTAACTGAAATAAAATAAGTACTAAAATTATAAAAAATAAAGTAAAAATAAATCAAAGCTAAATATAAATAATAATAAAAAAACTAAATGACAAAATCACATAACACAATTACTAAAATGTACAATAAAATGAAAATGAAAAAATATATACAATATACAAAAAAGCAAATTCTAAATATTAATAAATGCTTTAATAGTATATAAATAATACTAAAATAACTTTATTGGATCCAATACATCAGTTTATTGCATAACGTGACTTAAAGGAATAGTTCACCCAAAAATGAAAATTCTGTCATTTATGTCATTTAGAATGTTTGTAACCAAGCAGATCTCGCCCCCATTGACTACTATAGTATTTTTTTTCCTACTATGGTAGTCAATGGAGGGCAAGATCTGCTTGGTTACAAACATTCTTCCAAATATCTTCTTTTGTGTACCATCCCTTTAAAGATGAAGTGTGCATTTTTTCAAAGTTAGAATATTATGTTCTCTTATATCTAGTTTAAACGGCAGCATTGGCTCAACCAATGGCGTGAGTTTGGAGCGGTACTATATATATATAAATACGTGAACACACAAAAATTAAAACTGCATTTACCAACTCATTTTAGAGTGACTTCAAAAATGCATCAAATCAATCCAGCTTTGGTAAACTCTGCTATTCAGCACACAAGCCTGTTTCAACCTACCGCTAGGAATAATCTGTTCATCGAAAGCCTCTGGTGGAGATAATGTAATAGTGTATAAAAGTAGCATGAATCTGTGTTCACATGCACATGAAAGCTTCTGGGGGTAGCCGAGAGAAAGAGAGAGAGAGGTGGGGTTAGGAAGCTCGCCCTGTGCTGCAGGCGTGTGCTAAAAACAGGTCTGTTGTTCCATGCTTTCAGGATCAATATGAGAACAGAGTGAGCTATGAAGAACCGAAGATTAAAAGGCGTATATCCCACTGATGGACCCATCACTCATTCTTGAGGGAATTAAGTATTGATTTGGATGAAAATATAATTGTTTTGTGGGCGAGGCTGTGTGCTTGTGTGCAAGCGCTCTGCAACTTTTGGAAAAAGTAATGGCCTACAAATATGAATATAGTATTCCTATCCGTTATCTATTTATGACAAAAAATACAGAATTTACCTGACAGACCTTTACAAAACTACAGGTTTTACTTTATCTAAAAAAAAAATAATAATAATTATGAGCTCCTGTTATGTTTAAAGTCACCATGAAATCATTGCTCATGGCTTTCATTTTTTGTAAGTATTGTAATTTTAGTATTATTTTGTTATTTTCTGAACACAAATCTGCTCTGGGGATTGTAATGTTGGCTCTCTGAGTTTGTTATGGCATGAAAGCCCCCATCCTCCTGAGTCTAATGTTATCTTTCCTAAACATGTGCTGGTTAACTTTAACCCTAACCATTAATCCACAACTTGGCATGACAGTGTTCCAGACTGGCTTTCTGATAAACACTTGCGCTTTTGGCTTTTCCTTTTTGAGATGCTCAGTGGGACTAGAGATTTACCATTACAAGACTGACCCAAATTGGTCAGATCCTATTATAAGTTAGCCTGAGGCTGCTGATGTTTGAATGAGAGAGGCGTCTAGGGCCGAGCTCCCTGGGAAAAACATAATGTGTTCAAAAGGTAATATGGTCATTTATGCAGAAAATAACCTGAATTAAACTTAAGAGGGATGTTGGTAACTCTATAGCTCATGAACTTTCAGCAATGTTTATGTTGGTTGAAAACCCTCATTCAACGGCTGGAGGATTTTATCAAAGACGATCAAATAAAATTTAGAAGAAAACTCTGTCATGCTTTACATTAACTTACAATATATTGTTTAGTTATCAGGAACTTAATAATGTATTCTTATGTTGTTAGTGCAAGTGTCAAAGACAAATTTACATCTATATCAGACTGAATACACAAGATAATCGCACATGTTCAGGATCCAAAACTCTTTGCCTCTTGTCAGGGTTATGTTTAAGTCTGCTTAGTTTCATTATGGTTTAGTTTTTTGTTTTGTTATCGTTTTGCATGTGTTCCTAATCATTACTAGGCCCTGCTTCCACCTGGTATTAAGATGCGTTTTGGTCGATCGGATCACAAGTGGATGATGTTATATATAGTTGTAAACGGGGTGTAAAACATTTTGAGTTTGTCCACTTTCGACCTCTTCCAGAGGTAGTTGAAAACGCATTTGACCAGATCGCTTACGTAGTGTAAACGCTCATGTGGTCGAATGTGTTCGAACAACTGCTAAACTCTCCACCTACTGAACTAATGCGTAAAAATTATAGGAAGCGTGCTAGTAAGAAGGGATTTAAACTTTGTCGGCTAAAGACCCAAGTTTGGTTTGAAGACAAAAAACGTACCACGCACATTGTTCGCTCACCATTCCTGAATTCTAACACACACTTAGCGCGTTCGGCCAGTCTTGAGGCTGTCAGAGCAGAAACAAAAACGTTCATATGTAAATTGCGTGAGCTTATTTTGTCCATTAGATCGAAAGATTTGAAAAAAAAAACATACATTTACCCACCCATAGACCCTCCCCTTGAAGAAATCAGGACAGAAGTTGTTGAAAGTGGACAAAAGAGAGATTAAAATACCAGGTTAAAATGAATATGTATCCCCCTCGTCCACTTGTTAAATCGTACCATCGTAAAAACAGAGCCTTAGGCCCAATCCCAATTCTACCCCTTACCCCTTCCCCTTTCCCCTTCCCCTTTGTTTCGCGCGTTCACGTGAAGGGGTAGGGGTGTCCCAATTCTCATTTGGTTGGAGGGGAAGGGGTAGGGGGAAGGGCCAGGTAGCCCTTCAAATTAAGATTTTTCGGGACCACACTTCAGACGAAGGGGTATGATAAATTTCCAACATGGCCGACCGAGCGAGCAGAGAGACCCATAAATGTAAGTATTTTTTTACTGTAAACAGTATTTTAGTAATAAATAATCACTTGTTTTATGTTGCCTTTAATCTTGTGTTCATGTATACGGTTATGTTCTCCGAAAAAAGATTTGTTAAAATCGCTATGAAAAAAGTTCGCTAATGTTTTTTACTTTAGGATAGTTTCACAACATATTTTTTTAGATTTTATGGAAACCCGCGTTGATTTGACAACAAAAATTCAAATCCGGTGGCAGCTAACTTGTCTTTTTGCCGCATGCCTGATTAATGTATTGTTTTGTTGTGGTTACGTCCATAAATACGTGTACGTTACATGATATAAACAAAAAGTGCATTCAGTTTGTGTGCTTATTCATCAGTATTGTATGTTCTGTATCAACCAGGGACTCCTGAGGAAACACGCAGGGTCATACGTTTTGATGACGTGTAACGGTCTAGTAGTGGTGTCCCATTTCTTAGGGGAATATTTTCAGCCCTACCCCTTGACACTCTGTTTCAAGGGGCAAGGGGAAGGGGTAGGCGTAGGGGGAAGGGGAAGGGGAAGGGGAAGGGGTATAAAATAGAATTGGGATTGGGCCTTAGTCTTCCTGGTAGTTAATTAGTTAACACCTCTTTCTGTTCCTGTTAATTATCCAGTGTAAAAAACTAGTCTGTTCATTGTTTCGTGTTGTCTTTATATTTCATGGTTGTTATTTTTTGTTTTTATTCTAAGTATCTCCTGGGTGTTCCAAGTTGAATTTAGGGTGTGTTCACACTTGTCATGTTTGGTTCGATTAAAACGAACCCTGGTGCGATTGCTCTGTTAGTGCGTTTCATTTAAACGTATTAACGCTGTCATCCGAACCCTAAACAAGCGGACCGAGACCGCTGAAAAGATGGGTCTCGGTCCACTTCCAAACGAACTCTGGTGCGGTTTGAATGATATATGAACGCAACATGGACCAAAGACATGTAAACGAACCAAAAACAGGAAGATAAGGACCGAAAAAGGACAGAATCCTCACGCATTTGCCCATCACAGGCATCAGACGTGCAGCAGATCATTTGTGTGTGTGACGCAGGGATTCCCGCCGCTGTTTTGACTCCTTTACACATTTTATAAGCTCTTCACGAGTTCCCAGCTGGCCAAAATACCATCATATGCAGGCTACGTACACTCAATAAGCGCATTTATCTCAGCACACAGCATTGTTTTGAATGTTCGGTTAGTTCCGTTTTAAAATAGGCAATACGTCATAAAATCCGACCAATCAAGTTGTGAACGTATCCCTGTGCCTTTAGGTTCTGTATCTTTTGGTTCGGTGATAAAATTGCCAATCTGAACGTTAATTGGACCAGGACTAAACCAGTGTGAACACACCCTTAGTATTAAAAACTGAATTTGTTTCTCTACTCTTTCATTGTGTGCTTTGTTACAGCCACACGTGACAGAACACAGAACCCTCACATAGAGTATTTTTGTGCCATTTTTTCTCCCCTCTTCACTATGGACTTACCGGCCATCCAGCGAAAATTAGAGGAACACACAAAGAACTTTTTAGATCTGGTGTGCCTCACACATTATCCTGATCGCTCTCTTTGTGTGTTTTATAATACCAGCCTCAGGGAGCAATCCAAGGCACACCTACTTGGTGTTGGTCCTCGGGGATATTTCACAGCGTTTGTGAAGTGGGCGCTGGTGAATAAAGCATCTGCATTCACCATCTTCCCCACCAGCCCCACTCTGGACCCAGAGCCCAGCCAGCCACCGCCCACACACTGCACGGAGCGAACGCCAGAACCCACCGCAGAAAGAGAGCTCGAGTCTGCCGCAATGGACTGAGCCAACCGTCGCCCCGGAGCCCGAGCCTCATGGGTGATTAGACCAGGTGCGTGAGCCAGCTACACCGGTGGGTGTGCTCGTGGAGTTCATGGAGATGGAATGGAGACCCACCCACACTCCCACCGCTGAGGGTGACCTGCAGCTAGCCTCTGCAAACTTTTATGATGAATTGGAAGAGGATATTTCCCTACGCCTCCTGTTGCCGCTGGTCCCGCCCAGCTCAAGGTCTCCTGTGACCCCACTGGCTCCACCCAGCTCGAAGTCTCCTGTGTCTCCTATTAGGAGACCTAGTTCCCACACAGCCTATTAAGTCATGGAAAATGGGAAAATTACATTAATTAAGTGCTTTCTTGGACCAAACCTTTATTGGACATTAATTGCATTATTATTAAGAGTTCATTAAAATATTTACATATACACTAAGCCTATCCCCAAAGCTACACTCTAAAAAATGCTGGGTTAAAAACAACCCAAGTTGGGTTGAAAATGGACAAACCCAGCGATTGGGTTGTTTTGACCCAGCAGTTGGGTTAAATGTTTGCCCAACCTGCTGGGTAGTTTTATTTAACCCAACAATTGTTTACAAATTACTATATGTCTGGCTTAAAATGAACCCAAAATAGGTTGGAAATTAAAAATCAGACTCATAATTACTAGAGGCAACAATAATAATCAAAAAGACGAGTATTTATTAATAAGAAATTTTATAAATGTTTATTGTTTAAATATTATTCAAAAAAAGTATTAATAAATGTTTGTTTATTAAACATATTAATAAATGTTAATTTCCAACATATTTTGGGTTCATTTTAAGCAAGAAATACAGTAATTTTTAAAAAATATTTGGGTTAAATAAAACTACCCAGCAGGTTGGGCAAACATTTAACCCAGCCGCTGGGTTAAAACAACCCAATCGCTGGGTTTGTCCATTTTCAACCCAACTTGGGTTGTTTTTAACCCATCATTTTTTAGAGTGTATACATAACCACTTAAAATAAATAAATAAATAAAATAATGCTGTCAATATGAATTACATATAAGATCACAATGTTAAAATGCATCAGTAAGGATTAGGGCTAGGTTTAGGGGAAATAATTTGTACAGTATAAAACTTTTTCTATTAAAAATTTCTATGGAAAGTCCCTATAAAATATGTGTGTGTGTGCTTAATGTTAACATTTTAAACAATGAATATGAATGCAATTAATGTCAAATAAAGGTTGATTTAAAGCACTTAATTAATATAATTTTCCCATTTTCCATGACCTAATCTAAAGTTAGAACTATTGACTGTTAATAAGTTGTTAACAAAGCATTATCTAACTCTTTACATATGGCTAATTAAACAATAATTTGTTACAGTAACAATGAATAAAGAACACTCTAAAAACTGCTGGGTTAAATATGGACAAAACCAGGGATTGGGTTGTTTTCACCCAGCCATTTTTTTCAACCAATTTTGGATTTATTTTTTTAGCCAGCAATATAGTAATATAGTAAAAGGCGTGTTTTTGCTCACCCCCAAATAGGGGCAAATTTGTAGGGTATTTTAAGCTGAAACTTGACCAGACCAGAGACTTATATTACATCATGCGAAAGAGGGCATAATAGGTGCCTTTTAACCCAACCTGCTGGGTTTGTCCATATTTTACCCAGCTTGGGTTTTTTTAACCCAGCATTTTTTAGAGTGAAATCACTATTTATAAATAGTCTATTAATGTATTAACTAATTTATAGATTATTAATTACCTATAAACTAATAGTTTGCAAATGATTTGTAAGTACTTTATTACACTATACTTATTATAAAGTGTTACCAAAATGTTATATTAAAAACGGTATATTAGAATGATTTCTGAAGGATCATGTGACACTGAAGACTGGAGTAATGATGCTGAAAATTCAGCTTTGCATCACAGGAATCGATTACATTTTAAAAATATATTCAGAGAGAAAATATCTATTTTAAATTGTAATAATATTTTAATGCAACAATATCTGAATAACATAAATGCTGCCTTGGTGAGCATAAGAGACATCTTTCAAAAACATAAAAAAAAAAACTTTTGTAGTTGTACTACTTTGTAGACCTGCTCACATTTGGTTACGATGATATGGTGTTGACATATTAAAGAATAGCGTATGACCTAATGTATTTCTTTTGTAACTAAACTTTCACCTTGAAGTCAGATTTTATTACATTCAAGTAATAATTATCTCCCAAAGAATAAAGAGTCAGTGAGAAGGAACTCAACAAGACCAGATCAGGTCAAACATGTTTCATCAAGCCTTAGATGACAAACGCAAGACTGCTAACTCATGGGTTCATATTGGGTAAAAATTTGTCAGATTAGATAATGACACGCACTTAAAGTCTTAAATGCAATTGTAGAACATTTATATACTTTTTTTATACAATTTGTAAGTTACAAACCATAAACTTTTGCCAACATAAAAGCTTTGAATTAGATCTCTCCTTAAAATGTACATTATAGATTGAAGAACAGGCTATAAACCTGCTTTGATCTTCCCCTCTGCTGGTATCCATGGAGAGCTCGTCATTGTCACTGGTCATTATTTTGTCAAGAGCCCTATTACCCTTAGTAACCATCTGGGTGACAGAGGAGTCTGAATAACAAACTAAAGAGAAGACATTGTGTGCATCTCAGAGTAACTACAACCCCTGAGGGCTTATGCATGCTCTTCATTTAGCTAAAACTAACACTTACTTTGGATTATTTGCCATATTTTCCTTCGTACTGTTTTATATTAAGGGTCAGTGTGTTAACTTTTTTACTTCTCCAGCACTGGAGGATAAATCCTGTTTCTTAGTTTGAAATCTGTCACTTTTCTACTTTTCAGGACTGACTTCAAAGTGGACTCACCCTTTACAGTAAGTTCTTTTCATGATTTTTTCCCATTATGAACCATAATGCTGCAAAACTTACCAAAATTGTTATTTAAAAAAAGGATTTAAGGTAGTAGGCTGAATGTTTTATGAGAGCACTTCAACCACTGTGGTTTCTCAGCTGTGCCCACAAAAGCCTTTTTAAACTGAGACTGTCATAGTGCGTGGGGGGAAGCCAATTTTTCCCTATTGTTATGCCTTTGTGCCGACAAACTTGACAGGTGAACGATATGAGTGCAGATGAGGAATTTATTTTGCATGGTCGTAATGATCATTAATTAAAACGGGCATATTAAAATGATTTTCCTGTACTTGCTGGTATCCATTATAATGATTGAGACTATTTGGTCTTCATGGCCTCTTTAAACATAATACAATCCGTTTCTGCTATCTTAGCTGATGAATAATATGCGCTGGTGAAAAAGAAAATGAATTCATAATCATGTTTCATATCTTTTCATTGCTTTTGGCTGGAATTTTTCATGCTTTATGGTTAATATTTTAGAGTTGTGAGTATGTGTTAAAGTCAACATGAAATCCGAACTGACCCTATTTTGTGAATGATTCATCAGTGCACATTATTCCAAGAACAAAATAAAATATAAAATAACACACAATCCAATTAATTCTCAATGGATCGATTCAAGCCCCATTTTGCATTTTGTTCTTGTAAATTATCCTGCTCACTCAAAAAAATGATTTTTTTGATGCTGTTCAATTTATTTAAACAATTTATTTTGATTCAACACCATTGTATCAGGTTTCCGGTTCAAATGTGATTGCTTCATGTTAAATTGACTTGAAACGGTTACTCTTTGAACTAACTTGATGTTTTCATTTTGAAATAAAGTGTTTTTGTATGCATTTTTAAGCAAGATGAGAAGATGGAGAGATTTGTTAATGTTCAATGTTCTATTATATTGGTATTTAAAAATTTCTGTTATGTTAGTGGTTTTAGGGGTTACCATTGTGGTAAAGTATTAATTTACTCACCCCCATGTCATCCAAGATGTTTATGTCTTTCTTTCTTCAGTCGAAAAGAAATTAAGGTTTTTAAGGAAAACATTCCAGGATTTTTTTTCCATATAGACTTTAACAGCTTCCAAAGGGTTGAAGGTCCAAATTGCAGTTTCAGTGCAGCTTCAAAGGGCTCTACACGATCCCAGCCGAGGAATAAGAGTCTTATCTAGCAAAACGAATTGTCATTTTCTAAAAAAAAATTTGGAAAGGTCACGTGTGACGTAGGCGGAAGTACCAAGCAAGTGTTTACAAAGTGAATGTGCAAAGACTAAGTCAAATTGCCTTTACAAAAAAAGGTAAAACAACGATGTCGGATGATTTTGAAGTTGGAGGAGAAAATGAGATGGACTTCTTCCGCCAACGTCACGCGTGACCTTTCCAACGTGATTACGTAATGCATGGCGCATCACAGAGCAGTGCTAGACGAGCATTTGTGGTTAAAAGGTATATACATTTTTAGTTTTTTTTTTAGAAAATGACTGTTTCTTTAGATAAGACCCTTATTCCTCTGCTGGGATCGTGTAGAGCCCTTTGAAGCTGCGCTGATGCTGCAATTTGGACCTTCAACCCTTTGGTAGCCATTGAAGTCCACTATATGGAGAAAAATCCTGGAATGTTTTCCTCAAAAACCATAGATTCTTTTCGACTGAAGAAAGAAAGACATAAACACCTTGGATGACATTGAGGTGAGTAAAATATCAGGAAATTTTAATTCTGAAGAGAACTAATCCTTTAATTCAGAAGTAAAATGTATTGTGAAGTATGCCGACTTTAATATAAGTGCATTTAGCTCTCAAATATTCTGTTTAAATCAATCTGAAACAAAATCAAACAATTAGCACTGGTCTTATGCCAACACAGATCTGTTCTCCAAGATGGGAAAAACAAAGATTAGCTTTGACTCAATCATTAACAGAGATCTCATATGTGATGCCCAAAGGCATGGATGAACTGGTCCAAGGTAAATATTACCACATAGATCTGGTATGAGCAGAGCAGAGGGGACAAGGAAGAGGAAGAAATGGGAACATTTTATACTGAAACAAAATTGTTGTCTTAATTAAAGATAGCTGTCATTATACAAATTTGTGTCCTGATATGTCACAAAAAAAAGCACACACACACAAAACAGTTCATCAAATGCTTTTAAGTCACCATAAACTTTAGCAAAAATTTAGCATTCTTTATAATTTATATACTCAAGAACTTTTTAGCAAATTCAGTCTTACAAACATTCAGTCTTACAAAGACTTCAGTATCAACACCTGTCCTCAGACTTTAACTAATCAAACTTCTGTGACTAAAGGATATAAACTTAAATAGGACAATGAAAAATGTTTAAGGTGGTTTTAATTCCTTGCCGCTGTCGCCTTTGGCTTGCTTAGTTGGGGACACTTGACATTTGACTTGACATTTGATATTCAACAGTATTCTTGACATTTAATCAACAGTGCTTCTGATCTGCCTGCATTGACACTATTCTTTAAGAGCTGCTGTGCAGCCAAAATTATGTACCAGTTATCAATGTAAAGCTGCTTTGACACAATCTGCATTGTAAAAAGCGCTATATAAATAAAGGTGACTTGACTTGACTTGACTTAATATCTATCACCAACCCTGATCAGTTACACCAAGGCCAACAAAATCTGATTTAAGACCAGACACTGATAGTTTATTTTCAATCAATTTCAAGCTAATAGGGCCGATGAAACAGGGAGATTGAGAGTTTTATCGACAGGGGCTCTATTTTGCTTTATTCAAACCCATTACTCATCCAATGAGTAATGACCCAAACAGGCCGAATGCAGCCTCCTCACCTTTAACTGATGAACACTGTGGTGGAAGTGCTTCATCAAAGCTTGTATCTCTTATCCTACTGTGGACTCGGTCTCTCTCTCTCTCTCTCTCTCTCTCTCTCTCTTTCTTAATACTGGAAGGGCCTGTTGCATAAAAGCATCCTGACAGTGTCTTTAAAAAGAAGTTTTTAGCATGTTATATGTTTGGGAACAGTTCTTTTAACCCTAATTGAAGAAGTGTGTAGCTCTTCATTTATTAAACAACCGCAGGAAGACGCATCATGGTTATATTCCAGAATGACATAGCTAAAACTGTGAAAGAATGGTTGGGAGGGAGCATAAAGAATCATTTTCACACATGAATTGGCACCTTTGAGTCCAGCTTGACATATCAGAGAGCCCATTGGAAGAATATACTGAGTATGAGAGCATGTAGCAGTGGCATGCAGTGGTGTTCTGAAATGAGGAGGCACATTTTATATTTATTTATTTATGAATCAATGTAAATTCATGTGCATTACTCTTAACGTTGACACATCTTCGTTGTTAAATGAACATTACATTACATCAAAAAAGAAACCAAATAAATCTATTTTGTAATTTTACATTAACAATGTATTGTAATAAATGCTCTATTTATCAAAACCAAGTCAATCTCATGAATTTAGTGTTTTAAGCATTTCTACATTCATTCCAAAATAATAACTAAAGGCAATAATAATTTAAACAATATATTTTATTTGTGCATTGATGTTTTTCTTTTTAATTGTCAACTTAGGCTATTTTGGATCATCAGTCATGCTCCATAAACACCGTCTGTCACAGACACGAATTGTATTTTTTATTTCACCAAGCTGATTGTACTAAAAAACCGCAGTCATCATGTTTTCAGTCCATTTCAAGTTTGATTTTGAAGTGGACTGAAAGCAGTGATATCTAACTGTGACCTGTTTACTTACTTTTCAATTAGTCTTCCCATTGACGGCATCATTTGTTCAGTCAAACTGACGCGCGGAACGTGCACGTAAACAAGAGGCGGGATTTATCACACAAACCAATCATATCCAATCATAACCAATTACATCCAATCATAGCACGATGGAGACATTGCCTCCTCTCACGTGACTTTCCCCCATTCATTCTCAATTACCCCCCACAAAACCCATCGCACGCCAGGGGTCTGATGATTTTCTATGGTTTTCTATGAGAGCAAAGGGAGGCATGACTCCTGCTGTAACTTTACCTGCGGGTGTCGCTGTTAGGCAGTGTTCCTTAAGAAATCCGAGTGACTTGCGCTCTTTTTTATGTCATAATTTGTAATATTTGTGTTGTTTTATATGTAATATGGATTATTTTCTCATCCTATTTTTTTTTGAGGAGGCACTCCCTTGCCTCCTTGGAGGAAACGCCCCTGATGTGTATGTAGGTGTATGTGTTTTCCCAATCCTGTTTTATAAGGCCTACACATGGTTTATATTTTGGATTATGTATATGAAAGTCATTTTGTGAATCGTGAATTTGTTGCTGATGTTTTGGTTTGATATTTTGTATTGTGTACTACTGTTACATCTCTTCAAAGACAGAGAGACCAGGGATATATTGGAGAAAAAGGAAATGGGAGAATTGTAGAGACTGTAGGAATGGAAGTAAAGTTACTTAATTCCTACAGTCCTATGTGAAGACTGTTGAAATTAAAAGAGCCAATCCCCTTTATGCATTCATATTAGCTGGACGAGCCTGAAAAATATTTAGCTAGTTAGTTTGTTAGTTATTATAGTGTGATTTGAGTTAAAGAAACACAATTTATGATTGTTAGTACATTTGGACTTTATGGACTATGGCCGAGCTACGTTCCAAGAGCCCTTATAGTCCAACAGCAATAGGACATTTCACTGTTTTTCACTGTGCTTTCCTCATCGTTACATATTACGCCAGTAGGTGGCAACATGTGACTGTCAATGAGTGAGTCATTGAAACATTCACTCAACCAATTCATTCAAAATGCTGAATTATTTAGGAATGAAAACAAGTGGCTGGGGCCTCTATGACTGATTCATTCACTGAATGAACCAATTCATTAAGGTACTTAGACACACACAATGGTAAGCTAATAGAGCTTTGTTTAGACCTATTTTCATTGAGGAAAATGAAACATCGGAGCAAAAATGGAGAAAAGTAACTGACAATATCGTGTCTAACATGCAAATTACTCAATAACTTTTTGTTTACTGAGATGTTGTATGAAAGCAGTACTTACATTTATGCTGTTGGTCTGAATTTACCTCAATTTTTTGTTTCGTTACGATATTGATATTGCTTTATCAGTTTTGTGTAAATATATTATTGAAACGTCATCATCAGGTATGCATCGTAGAGACTGGTTGCCATGGCCTGGTGAGGCTCAGAGACGAGAAGAGAAGAGGACCGAGGCCAAACTGGCTGAGGGTCTGCAGAGACTCGACCAGGCTAAACATTACCACATCAACACACTGACTAGAGAACAGCGCAGACTACACAGAGACCTCATCTCCATCAAAACAGGTGTCTGAGGAATTATATCTCTCTAGAAAAAGGTAAAGCATTTCACATATTAAATGAATCTGTTTCGTGTTAGGAAATCCCTGGAAAAGAGGACTCCACAGTTTAGGGCTACGACCCTCCAACCATGATGTTGGGCGCCCTGCTGCATCCTACAAGAGGACCCTATTACCCAGCATCCCACTGGCAGGCAAAGAGGCAGACAGGTGAGGCTGGGACCAGGACTAGATTGATAGTATTTTCTAACTATATTCAAATAGATTTATAATTTTTTAAATAAGAATTATTTTATATTAGAATTATTTTTATGCTGTGGCCAATTATGTTTAAATAAATAAAAATAAATAAATAAAATCAGATTTTATTAAAGGGTTATTAAGGGGGACCAATTATGCCCATTTTCACAAGATGTAATATAAGTCTCTGATGTCCCTAGAATGTGTTTGTGAAGTTTCAGCTCAAAATACCCCATAGATCATTTATTATAGCTTCTCAAATTTGCCCCTATATTGGTGTGAGAAAAAATACGCAGTTTTTGTGTGTGTCCTTTTAAATACAAATGAGCTGCTGCTGAGGTTTTAACAGCTCACGCTTCGGTTGCTCAACAACAACAAAGCTGGAGAATCTCACGCAGCCAAAATGAGGATTGTCAGTAACGGTGTTCAGCCTTACATTGTTCAAACCGGAGTCAGACACTGATGGAGAGACTCAGGAAGTTACAACTTTTCCAGTAAATGAAAGAATCTCAAGTATATGGCGAAAACCAAAATAGTATAGATACTGTACATCTCTAACTATGGTATTTAAAAAATGTTAATTATATATTCATAATATCAGAAAATCATAGTATTACTATCACTGTACTTTGAGGTATTTTTATACAATAAACATTAATAATTGGATACAACTGCTCTATATACTTGAGTCAGCGAAGCCCCTGATAATTCTGATGGAGTTCAAAGGAACTGTGTTGTGTCAACATGAAACTAATCTCTTTAGCACCTCATTATATAACATGGCTATCCAGCTCTGTCTTCCCAGTATCCCAGCTTCAGCCGTGGCATGTGCCCCGCTCTGCAGTTAGGCTGGGGTTGGCATGGATTTCAGTGAGGAATGAGAGAATTTATTCCACTTGATACTTGACACAGCACAACTTCAAACAGAATGTGGAAAATGAATCTGTTGCAATTAGGATCTCTCCTTCAGGGTACAATCTTTAAAAAGGAAGCTAGACGCTGCCTACTCAATCTATAAATGTTTGATATTGTATCTTAGACCCACTTTGCATTCAAAAACTCACGCACAGGATAGAGCAAGAGAAACAGGGAATATGTTTACAGTTAAAGTGTCCCCAAGTAAAATATCCCTACTATCTAACAAATAGTAAAACAAACAATCAAGCATGAAAATATGTATGGATTTTGAAACGATAGACTTAGTGCAAATTGAGGATTTTAAAATTGGTAACACTTACACTTACAGTAAGGTCCCATTAGATAATGTTGGTTATCAGATGAACTAACATGAACTAATTATGAGTAATACATTTGTTACAGTATTTATTAATCTTTGTTAACATTAGTTAATAAAATACAACTGTTCATTGTTAGCTCAATACTAGTTCATAGCCATTAAATAATATTACAACTTTTGATTTTAATAATGGGTTAGTAAATATTGAAATTAACATTTACTAAGATTAATAAATGCTTTAGCTTTTTTCATTGTTAGTAACTAATGTTAACAAATATATCCTTATTGTTTTAATTACCTTGGGTATCTATGGATACCATAAAGGTTCATGGTGATGTAAAAAATATGAGATGGGACGGAAAAAATATATCAAAACCTTTCAATACATTTTGCATTCTCTCGCAATACATGATGTAAATGTTGTCATCCCGAGCACAATTTTTCTGTTTGTAGACTTGTGCCTTGATTTTTTTGTTGTTGTTGCTGTAATTAGTTGGTCCACAAGGTGGCAACACTGCCTATGTGCATTGTTTTACAGTAAAGAAAGAAACGGAAGAGTTAAACAGAACAACAACAAAACTACTGTAGACCACAGCATCAACAGACGTTTTTAGAATAAAGACATTTTTATAACTCATAACCTCTGGAGAGAAATAGTGCAGACACTGGACAAAGATGAAACTTTTAGTGTGCATGTGTCGAGCAACCATTTTTGCGCACTATCAAATGTAGGATACTTTAAAAGGTTATGCTTTGGGCTGTGTTTGCGTAAAAACCTAAGAATCTGCACTTTTTATATTTGATCCAATTCACTAATATGTCTGTAATCTTATTAAATTATCTTTTAGGTTGCAATAAATATTATTTATACCAACTTAAAATAACCTCACATGGGGCAAAACTTTCAAACGGGCTGCATTTGGTATGTTTTGAAGCTTGGCAGCTGGTTTGAGCTGGTTTATGCTGGTCCTTAGATGGTCATGAGCTGGTTTAAGATGGTCATGGTCTGGTCCTAAGCAACTAGCTCCAGCTCATGACCAGTTTATAACCAGCTCAAACCAGCTGCCATCCTTCAAAACATATCTAACCAGCATATGGTGTTTTTTTTTTCAACAGGGTAGGCCGGTACTATATTACTGAATGAACGTATTATGAAAATACACACATTAAGGATTCAGTAAGCAGCATATAATTCTGCACAGGCAAATTATGATTGTATGAGGGGATTAAATTCTGTTTAAGCCTAGCAGAGTAATGGCAAGCATGATAATAATTGTGTTTTTGTTTGTGTGTGTGCATATATGTGCTGCGGGAATGTGAATGTGGGTTGAGGGTCCCTGGGAATGAAAGCTGGATCAGATTGTGTGTATCAAATGTGTGTGTGTGTGTGTGTGTTCACAAGTCGGTTATGTATGTGCATGAATGCTTTCTGATTAGAGTCTGAGATGGGCATCTGTAATTGAAGGGATTTCCCCAGTTAACCGCACCAGTGAATCTGATGATGGGATAATCACATACACACACAGATCCATCCATCCTCAAACACATACAAATGACTTAGTAAAAGATTTATGATGTTTTAGCCCCCTACATTGATATGTCCATCTTTTAATATTTGTTCCACTGTCTGCCTCTCAGATTTTTCCTTTCTTAGATCTTCGATCAGCACTTTCAAAGAGATGAATGAATGAGAGCAAGGGGGAAGGGGACAAAATATGTTTTAAAAAAAGATCTGGAGTCAGTGAATCAAAGAAACAGAGTTGGTAAACTAACAATTAAAGTAGGTAGACTAATGTTTAAAGATCTGGGCTAATAAGACAGACAGTGCAAGAAATCTCCTGCTTGTGCCCTTGAGTAAGACACATCTCAGGTTGCACCACTGGAACTGTCCATTCAATTAGTGAACCCAAGGTTGCTTTGGATGACAAGCATCTGTTAAATAGCAAGAAAGAAACAAGAGAGATGGAATTAGGCCATCTCTCTCTCCCACAGTGCACCGTCTGCACTTCCTGTAACATTTTCTCTCTGTCTGTTCTGTCTCTCTGTGGACCTGCAGAGAGGTTGGTGGTTCTTCGTCTTTACGCTTGTTAGGCAGACAGGCTGTAGACAACCAACTAGTGTCTACTTCACTATACTTCCCCTTATTTCCTGTTTTCTATCTCTTTCTTTCCCTTCTGGCTCACTCCCTGACAGAGACACTGTTTCACGATTGTTTAATTTCCTTTTCTTTTTTTCCTTTTGATGATACTAGAAGTTTTTAACTGCCCAATCCATGTAACATTAGACCAGCTTTACATTTTCACAAAAAATTTATCTTTTACTGATCTTTGATCTGTACTTTTTACTAATCTACTGATCTTTTGTACTGATCTTTTAATGAGTGTTAAAATGTCATGTGGTGTAATGATCAAGTATAAACTCACACATGGTTGCAGCAAGGATGAGAAGAGCAGGATCTAATTGCTGGCAGAATGCGGGGCAAACTGAACAGGACCCCGCGGAGGATGGAGGAGCCAGGGCAGAGATGATGATGGGATGAGCCAGTGCAGAATCCCCAGCAGGAAGACCAGGAGGCAGGCCCAAGGCGAGTCAAGGGAGGGAGGAGTCATGGTGGAGACATGGCTGGCAGAACCTGAGGGACAACTGATTGAGGCGGAACTAATGGCGGTGTAGACCCAGGCAGACTGAAGGGCAGATGAGACTGGGCAACACAGAAGGTCCTGGAGACAAAGGCGGAGCCACAGGGCCGAGATGAAGCCAGTGTGCCGGAGAACTGAGGTGGAGCCAGTGCAACTGAGAACCAAAGTGACTCCAGAGAGAAGGTGGAGACCGACGTAGCCAAAGGGGTGACAGGACAAGTCGAAGACAAACTCCCCGAAAGTCCATGGAGACAACTGACCAAGGTAGAGCCAGAGGGACGAGGAAGCCCGGTGGAGTGGTAGGGACTATGGTTCCAGGTGGGGCAGAGGGGGCGAGGAGCCAAGGTGAAGCCGGCTGGTCGACAGGCTGTGGCGGCGTTAGGGGCTTGGAGGTTCTGGGTGGAGCTAGAGGGTTGGCTCAGGAATGACCTCCTTGGCTGATGTGGAACAGGCAGATAATTTAGGATCGGCCTCCTTGGTCAACACAGGACATTCAGATAATTCAGGAACAGCCTCTTTGGCCGACATGGAACAGGCAGATTATTCAGGAACGGCCTCTCTGGTTGACACTGGACATTTAGGTAATTTAGGAACGGTCTCTCTGGTTGATGCGGGACATTCAGATAATTCAGGAACGATTTCTATGGTTGATGCGGGACATTCAGATAATTCAGGAACGCCCTCCTTGGCCACAGGACATTCAAATAATTCAGGAACGGCCACTTTGGCCAACGTGGAACAGACAGATAATTCAGGAACGGAATCTCTGGTTGACGCGGAGCAGCCAGAGGTGGGAATATCAAAGAGATGACAAAACAGGCATAGTCCTCTCTTCACACTCCTCCAAAATTTATCAAGGGTTCAGAGTTTAGCGCACTTAATCCACCTTGGTAGAAGGGACAGGGCTCCACTCCATCCCCATGTACTCCACCAGCACTCCCACGGGTAAGGACAATGTTGCCGGCTCAAGCAACTGGTCAGACTTTTTGCTGGGCTCGGGCTCCGGGATGATCTTTGGCTCAGGCATCAGCTCTGGCACTGGAATCGTGGTGGGCTCGGGCTCCATGGGCTTTGGTTTAACGTCCACTAGGGTGGAGGCTGCGGAGGCAGCGGGTGCTGTGTGGACTGCGGTTACTGGTGTGCCGGCTCTTCCTCCCTCTCGTAGATGGTAAAGGGGGATCCATTATGTAGAAGCACCCAGTTCACAAATTCCACAAGCATCCCTCGATGATTGTCTCCAGGCAGGTGCTTTCTTGTGGTGCTTCCACATTGAGACCTGCCTGGAAAAACACACACAGGCCGTCCTCATCATAATGGACACTATGGTGTAGATCTGAGAAATCCTCTGTGTGCTCCTCGAGGGAGCGATCCTCCTGCGAGAAGAGGAAGATTTGTTCTGCTGCTAGATCCATTTGTTAGGTCCATTCTTCTGTCACACACTGTTGCAGCAAGAATAAGAAGAGCAGGATATAATTGCTGGCAGTAACGATTTTATTAAATACAATTTTCATACTCAAGATACTCCAAAAACATGAACAGTACAACCAGTAAAATGTGACAAGAATGGACAATGAACTAAACAACACAGGATTTAAATGCAAAGGAAAACTAATCAACAAAATGAACATCAGGTGCAACAACTAAAACAATCAATGAAAAACAATGACAACAAACTCAAACACAGGAAACTAAAACATGTGTAAACCCACTCAAATAAAACACAAGAACAAAACACCTTGTTACAATGACAACCTGAACTATCCTTGCCTCATCATAAAAAAAGTTCAAATTGCCTGAAATTTTTATATCTTTATTATGATTTCAGTTTATGCGTATAATGAGTTGCATCATCCTGATTTTTTTTTTATTATTATTTATGCCTCCCACAAAACATCAAAATGAATTTTAATTCAGAAGTTAGTTACATTCTTATGATAAAAGAGTTGTCTTTGTCATTGTGGGTATAAATTGCTTCTTTTTAAATGTATTTTTGGTGACAAATCATAATAAGGTTTCATTTGTTAACATTAGTTAACTATAAGTTAACATGAACTAACAATGAAAAACACTTCAAAAGCATTTATTAATTATATTTGAGGTTAATTTCAAAATTTACTACATTATCAAAATCTAAAGTTGTTTTTGTTAATACTATTTAATAGACCTGAGCTTACATGAACTTATAAAGATCAATTATATTTTTTATTAACTAATGTAAACAAAGATAAATTAATAATGTAACAAATGTATTGCTTATTATTAGTTAATGCAATGTTAATTAATGGGACCTTGTTGTAAAGTGTTACTGCATTTTTTAACAAATGAATAGATAGACAAAAAAAGAGAGCATTATGTCACCTATAGCGGTTTAACCTTCGAGTTTATGCACTTCTTCTCAAGTGATTTTCTTTTACAACATACCACCCTTTGCCAACCTGCATCAAATTTACAGTCTCTCTGAGCATTTGCAACTGCTGTCCAGTGCGGCAAGTTGAAGAGATGAGGAGGGGTGTAAGATTTACTGTTTACCTCAGCACTGTCCTGACGTGACAGTAGCCAGCTCCAATCAGCGCTTGTTGATATGGACAGCGAACATGCTGCAAAAGACTGCCATGAAGCCAACGTGCCTGTCTGAACACTTTCTCATGCTGATGAAAACATCTGACCACATGGTATAACATTCATACTGCGATAAGAAACTAAAGTGAACTCCAGTTTTTGAAACAAATGTGTTAAGCTGTCATTTTTTAGCTCTAAGTAATGGTTTGTTAGCTATATATTATGCAGGGAGAGGACGTCTCAGGACTTTATATTCTCTTAAAGGAGACATTTCATGAAAATCAGACTTTTTCAATGTTTAGGTGCTATAATAGGGTCCCTGGTGCATCTACCAAGACAGAAAATGTGAAAAAGGACAACACAGTAACTTTGTTTTGGTAAGCCTTTCTCTGCAAGCATGTGAAAAACGAGCCGCTCAGATTTGACTCCCCTTGTGACGTAGGAAGGGGATTTTTTTATTATTATAATATTACTGCCCCTTAATCTGCACGTTTCCACCCACGGCACCTCCATTTTGTTTTTGTGACAACCGTGAACAAAAACCTTGTTGACAGTTTAAACACAACAAAAAATGTGAAAGAGAAGTTATTCACGATACTTGATGTCTGACAGCCAGCTGTCTGTGTGTGCATGTGCTTCAGATAAGTGCGCCCAGAAAACAATCCATTAGAAGTTTAAACTGATATAGCTTTAAAATGCATGGAACTAATAAACTTTAATGATGAAAGAAGAACTATGCTATCAGTGAGAGTGATCGCAATATAGATGATAATCAAAACCAAACAAATCTTGTTAGTATTTGGCAGAGAATCCGATTGAGACAGGAGCTGTGATCGTGGAGAGGAGGCGGCATGCAGCAGCTAATTTGCATTTAAAGGCACATACACGAAAACAGTGTGTTCTTGACTGTAGTCAGAAATGGGTATTTACAACATGGATTTATAAATGGTCTGTGAGGTATTTTAAGATGAAACTTGACAGACATATTCTGGGGACACCTGAAACTTAAATAGCATCTTGTAAAATGGGCATAATAGGTCCCCTTAAGCTGAATGTCAGTAAAGAAAACAGAAGCTGCTAAATAGATGACAGTAATAGCGAAAGAAGATCTTGCCACTAAAAATGTCCTGAGTTTAACTGTGGTAACATTACCAGCACTCTGTTGTGTAAGACAAAATTATACATTTAATCTTGGTTTGCTTAGTGTTCACACTGTCATTTTTAACACAGAACCTAACGATACAAAAAAAAAAAAAGACAAATTTTATGACTTACCGAACATCCAAAACAATGCTGTGTGCTGGGCTTGTGTGAGTACATATGGTGGTGTTTTGACCTCCTGAGAATTCTGATTATAAAATGTATAAAGGAGACAAAACAGAAAAGGTGCGTCTCGGTCTGGTTGTTTGGTGCGCACTGGGTTCGGATGACAGCGTTTACAGTCACACTTGTGTCAATAACGGAGTGTCTATTTACATTTGTTGGTAAATGCTATTTACACTAGCTCCGCCCACCAATGTCTGGTTGGGACAGTCAAGTTTTAAAAAAGATGCATGGAGTTTGGTGTTTTTAGTGGCGCAGCAGTAGCAAGTAAGGCTCACCCAGCTTTTAACGCGATCGACGCGGGTTCGAATCCGACTTTTGTCGAGCTTGCATTTATTTACAATAAAAATGAAAATAAAGCTCTAAAAGTGGAAATAAATCTACTCTTATCAAAGAACTGATACTTTTACATGGTGTAAACAGAATCTATCGCTTTTTTCACCTAGTGTAAATAGCATATCGCTAAGAAAATGCTGCTATTTTCACTTAGTGTGAATAGAATATATTGCTATTTTCACTTAGTGTAAATAGCATCTATCGCTAAGAAAATATACTATTTTCACTTAGGGTAAATAGCATCTGTTGCACTTAGTGCAAATAGCCGCTGTCTTAAAATAAACCGCATTAACAAAGCAATCGCAGTTTGTTTTAATCAAACTAAATCTGCCAAATGTGAACACACCCTTAGGGCTTGTTTCCACCAAGAAGTTGAACCATAACTAACATAACTATAACAATAACTATATTACAATCCACACCAATGGATGAAAACAT
Source organism: Anabarilius grahami (assembly GCA_003731715.1). Classification (NCBI taxonomy): domain Eukaryota; kingdom Metazoa; phylum Chordata; class Actinopteri; order Cypriniformes; family Xenocyprididae; genus Anabarilius; species Anabarilius grahami. The sequence continues at coordinate 1,951,053 of RJVU01000170.1, read as the reverse complement.
TCCATTTATTATAAGTGCACACTGCAGTTTTGTCGTCTGCCTCTTTAAATGCTCAAGCTCATTAAAGCAGGATTGGATTCTGATTGGCTATCAATGTTTTCATGTTTTATCAATCGTTCATCAGCTGTAAAAATTGATTCCAACAATATTTTTCTTTTGTGTCTTTATTGTTTTAGTTGTGGTTTGGACTTATTCTCATAGAACTAGAGAGATTATTAAAACTTTACAGTTGTAGTCATTATAGATATCGTAGGCCTTTTGAATCTGCCTTTTCTATTTCTATGCGAACTGGAGCTATTAATGGCAGTTACGCAAAGATCTTAGCAATTGCAGCAGTTGGCTGTTTCATTTAGGAGCTTGGACTTGTGTGTTGCACTTTCTTTCACCGAACCATCATGCAGTCTTTGAATTAATTAAAATAGCCAGAATATCAGGGTAGAAGAGCATATGTTGGACCTGCGCAGACTTGTTTGGAACACTCTACATAGACAGCAACTCTTTGCGCCACACAAATAGCATTCTTTATGTGAAGCACATGACAGACGTACGCAGCTCACAACTGATTCCAATAGAGTCTGATAGAGTTGCTAAGCTCACAACACCACAATCTTGCGAGCATAAAACAAACAGAGAATTAGTCAAATTTTAATTAGACTGAACTGCTTTAGCGATATCCATCAGTTTATGGAGAACCAGACATGATCTCTGCCAAACACTGCCTTAAAATTTGTCCAAAACCAAGAATTCAAGGATTACCAATACCTTGTTAGCATGTGCCAGTTAGCCTCTTCTGCTAACTGCTATAAACTACATCTTATGGGGGCAAAACTCAACTTTCTCAGTTTCAACAAGTTGTATATTTTGACAAAAGTGTTAGGAAGATATACATTGCAAACTTATGTTGGGGATAAATCCTAATGAAGGATTTGTATCCGAGTGCGTCATTGTGGAGCCATCATCCAATTAGCGTCATCAGGCTGTCTTTTCCCTGCAGCTCCAGAGTAATTGGGATCTGAGTTCCCAAGATTTTTAATGCGTGTTGACTTTTAAACTTCAAGTAATTATTTCTCTCTGTTTCTTCTCAATCTCTCCAGGTCCTCTTCTCTGCAGGCTCGTGTTCAGGAGTTTATCAGCAGTGGGGAGAAAAGTACAGAACACTCCTCTGAGACTCTCTGCCTACCGGACCTAAAACGGCAGCCTGTCACATCTCTAACTGCTACATGTACAAAAACAGAAAGAGAGGAGAGCAAGGAGAGACAGATGGATAGAGAACAGGACAGAGAGAGGGAGGCGCACATGGAGGTAGTGAGGGACAGAGAGAAAGACAGCCAGAAAGAGAGAGAATGGATGCTGTTAAGGGAACGAGAGAAAGATAATGAAAGAGGAGCTGAGATAAATGGGAATAGGTGTCCATCCGCTGCTGTTTTATTCCCTTCTGAGATGTTAGCTCCTGATGGACATTTAAGAACAGTTCACACATTACCAAACTTTGCACAGGCCCTGGCCGAAGCAAGAAAAGCAAGATACATCAGACACAGAGGACAACCGCTGTGTGAGTGAGAACTCACTATACGAGAGATATTTTCCTAGGATTCAAGAGAGATTCCTGCTCTCTGAGACACTAAAACAGTGGTTCTCAACTGGTTTTGCTTGAAGATCAGATTTTCTATTGGACAGCAAAATGCGAACAAACATAGTGCCAAAGGTTAAATGTATTGTGCATACAGGTGCTGGTCATATAATTAGAATATCATCAAAAAGTTGATTTATTTCACTAATTCCATTCAAAAAGTGAAACTTGTATATTATATTCATTCATTACACACAGACTGATATATTTCAAATGTTTATTTCTTTTAATTTTGATGATTATAACTGACAACTAAGGAAAATCCCAAATTCAGTATCTCAGAAAATTAGAATATTACTTAAGACCAATACAAAGAAAGGATTTTTAGAAATCTTGGCCAACTGAAAAGTATGAACATGAAAAGTATGAGCATGTACAGCACTCAATACTTAGTTGGGGCTCCTTTTGCCTGAATTACTGCAGCAATGCGGCGTGGCATGGAGTCGATCAGTCTGTGGCACTGCTCAGGTGTTATGAGAGCCCAGGTTGCTCTGATAGTGGCCTTCAGCTCTTCTGCATTGTTGGGTCTGGCATATTGCATCTTCCTCTTCACAATACCCCATAGATTTTCTATGGGGTTAAGGTCAGGCGAGTTTGCTGGCCAATTGAGAACAGGGATGCCATGGTCCTTAAACCAGGTACTGGTAGCTTTGGCACTGTGTGCAGGTGCCAAGTCCTGTTGGAAAATGAAATCTGCATCTCCATAAAGTTGGTCAGCAGCAGGAAGCATGAAGTGCTCTAAAACTTCCTGGTATACGGCTGCGTTGACCTTGGACCTCAGAAAACACAGTGGACCAACACCAGCAGATGACATGGCACCCCAAACCATCACTGACTGTGGAAACTTTACACTGGACCTCAAGCAACGTGGATTGTGTGCCTCTCCTCTCTTCCTCCAGACTCTGGGACCCTGATTTCCAAAGGAAATGCAAAATTTACTTTCATCAGAGAACATAACTTTGGACTACTCAGCAGCAGTCCTTTTTGTCTTTAGCTCAGGCGAGACGCTTCTGACGCTGTCTGTTGTTCAAGAGTGGCTTGACACAAGGAATGCGACAGCTGAAACCCATGTCTTGCATACGTCTGTGCGTAGTGGTTCTTGAAGCACTGACTCCAGCTGCAGTCCACTCTTTGTGAATCTCCCCCACATTTTTGAATGGGTTTTGTTTCACAATCCTCTCCAGGGTGCGGTTATCCCTATTGCTTGTACATTTTTTTCTACCACATCTTTTCCTTCCCTTCGCCTCTCTATTAATGTGCTTGGACACAGAGCTGTGTCAATGGTCGTCTTTTGGACAACTGTCAAGTCAGCAGTCTTCCCCATGATTGTGTAGCCTACAGAACTAGACTGAGAGACCATTTAAAGGCCTTTGCAGGTGTTTTGAGTTAATTAGCTGATTAGAGTGTGGCACCAGGTGTCTTCAATATTGAACCTTTTCACAATATTCTAATTTTCTGAGATACTGAATTTGGGATTTTCCTAAGTTGTCAGTTATAGTCATCAAAATTAAAAGAAATAAACATTTGAAATATATCAGTCTGTGTGTAATGAATGAATATAATATACAAGTTTCACTTTTTTAATGGAATTAGTGAAATAAATCAACTTTTTGATTATATTCTAATTATATGACCAGCACCTGTAAATCCGTTTCGAAACAACTTGCCAACGCTAACTTTCCGGAAAAGTTCGCTACGGCTGGTAAACACCTTTGAACTACCATTGGTCTCTGTCGATTATATATAATATGCTTTATAATAGACGTTTACATTGTGGCTGTCAAGTGGTACAAGTCGGAGCTACATGAAAATTCTGAGTTTACAAGTTGTAATTACGAGTTCTATGAAAACATGAATGTTTTTTTACAAGTCAAAATTTCATAATCACAGTAATTCCGACATAATGCACCTTTTATATAATTTACTGTTGTTTTTTCCTGCTGTCCATGATCCTATCAGAAAAGACCCATTTTTGAGTCACAACCCACCAGTTGAGAACCGCTGAGCTAAAACACACAAACAGAAACACATAGGCCTACTCATAGTAGCCTTCTTTGGTCTTTCCTCTATTGAAAACTAAAGCACTACAGTACACACACTTCATTTAGAAGTTTTGCATGATGTAAGTTAACAATTGCTAAGGCATTATATATCACACAAGCACCTTTAATATTTATGTTTAAACTTAAATCTACTTTAACCACACCAGTTTAGGCTGGTATGTTCTTATCAGATGAAATTGTCAATAAAAATACAATCAACAAAGCAGTTTTCTTCTTCATTTTATCAGGACATAGGCTACTTTGTCTCTGTGTACTTTATTTCCTCAGTAGACTTCTGCTGTAGTTATAAAACTGACCATCATATCACATTATCGCCCTCTGATGGTCACCTTTTGTGGACTAATATATTCTCATATTACGCTACAAGCAAGAGACGCGTCGCGTCTATCGCGTAAACAAAGTATTTGATTGGTGAACTGGGTGTGTACGTCAGAATTCTGAGTTACTTGCTTAGAGTTGTCAAGTCGTGTTACTAGGAGACTTTCCTGTGGTTAGAGCGTGGCACTAGCAATGCCAAGGTCATGGGTTCGATCCCAGGGATTGCACATACTCAGATACAAAATGTATAGTATAATGCAATGTAGTCGCTTTGGATAAAAGCGTCTGCCAAATGCATAAATGTAATGTAAAATGTGTAAATAAACTCGAACATTAAATGTACATACACATATTAAACACATTAGGCTGTGTTCCTGCAAAGTGAGTCTCTAGGTGAAGGTTGACAGTTTGTTTGAGGAAGTGAAGAGGTGGGAAAATACACGAGCAAACTTGTAATATGGCGTTTCACAAAACATGAATCTCCCACACGGCTTATTATTAACAGCAACAGCTCCGATTTAATTCCGGGTTATACGGTTTCAATTCTGGTTTGAGGCCAACAGGATCACACAATACGATCTGCGAAAAGACCTAATATATTTATCATGAGTGTAGCGCGCAGAGTTGTCATGAGGACTGGGATGTTTCTCATTCAGCCCAGCGTGCAGGTGATGGCAGCGCGGTGTGTGTTTGCAGGGCCGATTAAGCGACTTTCCCCCCGGGTTAGTTTTACTCAGTCCCGCTCGTGGTGCTCTGATGGGTCAGTTGCTGAACGGGATGAAGTCAGGCTGCATCGGCTTGATGGTGAAGACAACGGTAGGTGCAACAACTAATATGTTGCTGTACGCTTGCAGTAAAAGCATCCTGTAAAAGCACCTGTCTACATCTTACAGGTGTTTTTGAGCCGTTGACGTAATTTAGCTAAACTGAAAACGAAAGTGACCTCTCTTTATTATAATACCATTATATTATTATTCTTTTGGTCTTCAGGATTTGATATCAAGCCTTTTATGGGAATGCATAAGTTACATAGAGGGTTTTCACGGTTTTGGAAATGGGTAAAGTGCTATGGAAGAGTCCTAAGAATTGAGACAAATTTTAATTTATAATTAAAATAATAAGCGTTTAAATATTGCATTAAATATTACATTATACGTAAAAAAATT
>RJVU01000170.1:1913382-1929671 GCA_003731715.1 Anabarilius grahami | reverse complement strand
AAAATATTATTAATAATTCATATAATATTTTAGATTTCTTTTTTTTTAATTTTTATTATTATTAATTTCAAGCCCAGACCAGGTTATATAGGGCCCTATGAAATCAATTTTTCGCAACCCCCTAAATTCACTGTTCTCATTTGTTTTTTTGGATTCCATTTTAATATTTTAATTACATTTTAATAATCAAAAAAATAAATGTCTAATTAACTAAATTCATAAAACTTTAACAATTTAATAATTCATTCAAAATGTAACCATAATAGTGCCCTATGAAATGCATTTTATTTATTCAGAAATTCTGTGCTGTCTAAATTTTTTTATAAAAATGAATACCGTTATCAAAAATGATGGTAATCAACTTTTTTTTTGTAACTACTTTTTAAAAAATAGTTTTTTTTAATGTAATAAAATGAAATGTGAACAATATCTTTCATTTTTCTGTGAGTACTTTATATTCCTTAAGGTTTTATATTTCTTATTGTTTTAACTCTTTTCCCACCAGCGTTTTTTTAAGGAAGTTGCCAGCCACGGCCAGCATTTTTGATAATTTTCCGAAAAATTTCTTGGCTCCCAGAATATTTTGTTGTATGAATATCGGAACATGCAATATATCAAAAGAAAGAAAAGAATCTCTGGTTAATATATATTTTACATAGCCACTAGGATAGTTCCCCGAGAACTAATTTCTCCCCCGGGCCATGTTCCTGGTTGCATTCGCACCGGGAACTCTGAAGCAACCGACAGCAGCGTCTTTAAGCACGGCATTTACAAACGCTAAAAACCAGTGGAGGATGCCGTGATACAACTAAAATCATTTCTAGTTCCTCCAGTGCGAAAGCCCCTCATGGTTCACACTCAGTGAAGAATATTTTATTGTGGTGTTATTTCTCACCTGTACGCAACCATCTCACATTCCGGCGTTGGCCACTTCAGAATCGCTGAATGCTGCGAGAGAGACATAATTATTAAGCCATTTACTCAGGCTTCTGGTGTAATACCCAAGCCATTTTTACTTCTATTTGCACAAGCACACACCAGTTGTTCCAGCAATGTTGTCCTGAGCGACAGATCGAGGGTCCACACCTTCTCGCCCCGTGAGGTGAGATGGGCCAAGATGCCTGCAGCGAAATAACTGACCTCCACCTCTGGACTTTGCAGCAGAGAGCGGATATGATCCAGAAAGCTCTGAACCATCAGCTCACCATGCAACTCCCCCACCTCAGCGATATTATTCTGAAGACACAAACGAAACAAACACAAAACATTCAGATCTAGACAAGAGAGACAAAGTACAATAGCACAGGGGAACTCAGCTACAAAAATACCACTGAATGCAAAGCGAAATAGCCTCATTATACTTTCTAACTAAGGGAAACTATTAGCATAATCCCTCAGCAGGGCTTCCTCTGACACGAGAAGGCGTTTTATCAGTGCTGCCCACAGCTCCAGAATCACTCACCTCAATTCAATTTCTCCAGAGCACTGGAATGTATTTTTCTCTCCAGTGCATATACAGCACAGAATGATTATTATTGGCTTGATACAAAAAAAAATCTTATTGATATGTTTCATATAGTTCTAAAAATTATATACATATATACACAGATCAGGCATAACATTATGAGCACTGACAGGTGAAGTGAATAACACTGATTATCTCTTCATCACGGCACCTGTTAGTGGGTGGGATATATTAGGCAGCAAGTGAACATTTTGTCCTCTAAGTTGATGGGTTAGAAGCAGGAAAAATGGGCAAGCGTAAGGATTTGAGCGAGTTTGACAAGGGCCAAATTGTGATGGCTAGATGACTGGGTCAGAACATCTCTAAAACTGCAGCTCTTGTGGGGTGTTCCCGGTCTGCAGTGATCAGTATCTTTTTAAAAGTGGTCCAAGGAAGGAACAGTGGTGAACCGGCAACAGGGTCATGGGCGGCCAAGGCTTATTGATGCATGTGGGGAGCGAAGGCTGGCCCGTGTGGTCCGATCCAACAGACGAGCTACTGTAGCTCAGATTGCTCAAGACGTTAATGCTGGTTCTGATAGAAAGGTGTCAGAATACACAGTGCATCGCAGTTTGCTGCATATGGGGCTGCATAGCCGCAGACCAGTCAGGGTGCCCATGCTGACCCCGTCCACCGCCGAAAGCACCAACAGTGGGCATGTGAGCATCAGAACTGGACCACAGAGCAATGGAAGAAGGCCTAGTGAATCACGTTTTCTTTTACATCACGTGGATGGCCGGGTGCGTGTGCGTCACTTACCTGGTTAACACATGGCACCAGGATGCACTATAGGAAGAAGGCAAGTCGGCGGAGGCAGTGTGATGCTTTGGGAAATGTTCTGCTGGGTAACCTTGTGTCCTGCCATCCATGTGGATGTTACTTTGACACGTACCACCTACCTAAGCATTGCTGCAGACCATGTACACCCTTTCAGGGAAACAGTATTCCCTGGTGTCTGTGGCCTCTTTCAGCAGGATAAGGCACCTTTCCACAAAGCAAAAATGGTTCAGGAACCGTTTGAGGAGCACAACAATGAGTTTGAGGTGTTGACTTCGCCTCCAAATTCCCCAGATCTCAATCCAAACGAGCATCTGTGGGATGTGCTGAACAAACAAGTCAGATCCATGGAGGCTCCACCTCGCAACGTACAGGACTTAAAGGATCTGCTGCTAACATCTTGGTGCCAGATACCACAGCACACCTTCAGGGGTCTAGTGGAGTCCATGCCTCAACGGGTCAGGGCTGTTTTGGCAGCAAAAGGGGGACCAACAAAATATTAGGAAGGCGGTCATAATGTTATGCCTGATCGGTGTATATACTGTATATAGCCACACACACACACACACACATTATATATTTACAAACTTTTGTTAGATGATCGATTTGACGGCACTATTTAAATGTTTTGTTAAATGTTCTTTACTGTCAGTTTTGATCAATTTAATACCTCCTTACAGAATAAATAAAAGAAAAATCTTACTGACATCAAACTTTTAAACAGTAGTGTATGTGTGTGCAAATTACATTTTATATTTAAAAATAAAATAAAACGTTTTTGAATCCCATATTTTACTATGTGAACTTATGAACCCCACTGTATTCACTGCTTCTTACCAGTAAACCCAAGACCTTCTGTTGAATGGACGACTCTGATGGAAAGGACTGGAAAAAGAGACATTTTGAAAATTAGAACTTCCAGTCAAGTTAACAAATTACAGTTATGTTCTTCCAAAAATTGTATAAAAAGGTTTGAAAAGTGTTTACCTCGAGTACTTTGATGAAGAGCTCTAGTCCCTGGTTCTCTATGAAGTGTCTGCAGGTGGTAGGAGATTCATCCGTGAGGTTCCACAAAGCACTGAGTGTGAACTTCAACGTGGCGTCGACAGTACCCTGACACGTCTTCTGCCGCACAATGTGCAGGAGTTGCTATGATGTGAAGAGTGTGAGAGAGAGATAAGTATACTCTATTCTTCCTATTCAAGGGTTACAACTTACAAGTGCTAACTGTTAAATCTAAAAAACAAACAAATCATACCTTAACAATAAAAAGCTCGGCTCCCAATTGTGCAGTTTGCTCAGTGGACAACTATTTAAGAAACACACACAAAGAGTAAACTTAAAGATGAAAATCCTTCATTTTCATAATTTATTTTTTCTGCCAAACACAAAATAATATTTTGAAGAATATGTGTAACCAAACAGTTGACGAACCCCATTGACTTCCACAGTTTGGAAAAACAATAAATAAATACTATGGAAGTCAATGGGGTCCATCAATTGTTTGGTTTCTGACATTCTTCAAAAAAAAAAAATTCATACAGGTTTGAAACAACATGAGAGTGAATAAATGACAGAATTTTTATATTTGGGTGAACTATCCCTTTAATGATCATCTAACCTCTCTGCATATGAAATACGTAACAACAGTATTAAAAAGGAATTGATATGTCAATGCGGGTGATCATATAGCAATACATTCGTGGTTTCGACTTCATTTTCTAAATAACCCTTTTTCGCAGACGGTTTTCAATTAAAAATGGTTTGAAAAACTTTTAATTAAAAAAATTTAATAATCCAACATTCAGCTCCTCCGCAGACATCAGCGTTCTGACATGACACAGGCACAATCTGCACGTGTCACGTCTGTCATACTGCATTTCACGATGTATCACTGCGATAGAATGTTCTGAATCTTTTCTGGGAGCCTCCCATGTCACGTTTCCTCTCTACTGTAAAACCTGTTCTCACCCGCAGACTGTGGCTGCTCACCTTGGCAGCGAGGATGGAGATAATAGCTACGGCCATCCTCTGCATGTTCTGATCCTCGTGGTTACACAGCCACTGCATCACCAGCTTGGCAGCTTCAAACCTAAAAAAAACAAACGCCATAATTGACCCAGATAAATGTCATCCCAGTCTAAGAGTCTGTCAACAAAACAACTCAACCAGTTTGGACAAACTTGACTGAAAGTAGGTATCTGATAACCTCAAAAAAAAAACTTTCCATATAAAATATTTTGCTTGAATTAATTTTAGATACAGTCCTAAGAATGAGAATGAGTATCTAAACTGTTTGACTTTTAGTATATTAACAGAGTTGTTGAATTCTACATTCATAAAATTCATTAAAAGTGCTAGTAAAAATTCAGCCAAAGAATCCTAAAACACACACATATACACGTGTGTATATATATCTATCTATATATATCTATAGCTACACACACACACACACAGTATCTCACAGAAGTGAGTACACCCCTCACATTTTTGTAAATATTTTATTATATATTTTCATGTGACAATACTGAAGAAATGACACTTTGTTATACAAGCTGTACACTCACTACTTTACATTGTAGCAGTGTAAATTTGCTGTCCCCTCAAAATAACTCAGCACACAGCCATTAATGTCTAAACCGCTGGCCACAAAAATGGGTGAACCCCTAAGTGAAAATGTCCAAATTGGGCCCAAAGTGTCAATATTTAGTGTGGACACCATTATTTTCCAGCACTGCCTTAACCCTCTTGGGCATGGAGTTCACCAGAGCTTCACAGGCTGCCACTGGAGTCCTCTTCCACTCCTCCATGTCGACATCGACGGAGCTGGTGGATGTTAGAGACTTTGCGCTTCTCCACCTTCCGTTTGAGGATGCCCCACAGATGCTCAATAGGGTTTAGGTCTGGAGACATGCTTGGCCAGTCCATAACCTTTACTCTCAGCTTCTTTAGCAAGGCAGTGGTCGTCTTGGAGGTGTGTTTGGGGCCGTTATCATGTTGGATACTGCCCAGCGGGCCAGTCTCCGAATGGAGGGGGATCATGCTCTGCTCATTCATGGTTTCCTCAATGAACTGTAGCTGCCCAGTGCCGGCAGCACTCATGCAGCCCCAGACCATGACACTCCCACCACCATGCTTGACTGTAGGCAAGACACACTTGTCTTTGTACTCCTCACCTGGTTGCCACCACACACGCTTAACACCATCTGAACCAAATGGCGAGGCCTGTTCTGAGTGGAACCTGTCCTGTAAAAACCGCTGTGTGGTCTTGGTCACCAAGCTGCAGCTCAGTTTCAGGGTCTTGGCAATAATTATTTTTTTCAGATCCTCAGAGAGTTCTTTGCCATGAGGTGCCATGTTGAACTTCCAGTGACCAGTATGAGAGTGAGAGCGATAACACCAAATTTAACACACACTAATTTACATTGTAGCAAAGTGTAATTTCTTCAGTGATGTCACATGAAAAGAAAAATTGAAAACGGTCATAAATAGTATTACAGTTTTTTTTTCTATAGAAAATAAACGCAGCCTTTGTGAGCAGAAAAGACTTCTTTCAAAACCATTTAAAAATCTTACTGACCTCAAACCTTTGAATGGTTAATTTCAAAAAGCAACATAGTCAAACAGCAAGTCATTGAGTGATGACACAATGGTCATGCAAATTAGGTATTTAGACTTCCTTTTCGAAATTATTTCAATATGTACTGATATTACCACAGCATATCAGCAGCAAGATAAAAACTCAAGAGAGTGATTATATTTTGGTGTCGAAAATGTGACAATACAACTGTAATCATTTGTAATGTATAGTTGACCAAGCCATATTGCGATTTCAATTTTAATTCAATTTTCTGAGCAACCATACTGTTTTATAAAAGGGTTTATGAACAGTGTGAAAGTGTATTTGAGCTGGATTGTTGATCACACACACATGTACCTGTTGAAGGGAACCTCCTGCAAGATTCGATCACTGCACAGAGACAGCAGGCAGTTCTTCTGCAGCTGTACAGAAGCAAAAACAAAACCGTTGTTAAAGGGAAATCATAATTGGCACATGACGAGCTCTTTCAAGTATTTTCCTCTTTCTCAAAAAGTTATTTTGTATCATCATCATGAGGAACATCCTGTAGAAGTTTTGACACTATCACGCAAGAGAAAGTGACTTGACTACATAATACATTCAATCTAATTTATAAATCCACAACCAAATAAGGCTGGACAATAAATATTGAATAATCAAAATACATCCGTAATGATTTTGCTTGTGATATAAAATTAAGCAACACCGTGAATATCAGTTATTTTAATGCACTTTTAATTGATCCATTTAATTTTCATTACTTTAATTACTTTAGTATTATTTATATACTAGTATAGTATAGTAGTATTTCCAATAAGCTTTCATTTCTAGATTCAGTTCATTTTTATTTAAGTAAGTAATTTCGTTTTTTTTGTTGTAATTTTTTTTATTATTTTTTAAGAATTCCATGTAGTTTTAATTTATTTTAGTTTTATAACTGTAGTACTTTTAATTTAATGAATTATTGCATTTCTATTTTATTTTTACTTCAAGTTAAAGTTTTTCCATATAATATTTATACATTGTATGTCAGCTTTATTTCAGTTAAAGCTGCAGTCCGTAGCTTTTTTTGGTTAAAAAGGATCCAAAATAAATTTTTGATCAAGTACATAACCAGCCAGTGTTCAAAACTATCTCCTTACCTACCCGATTCACAACGGTAAGCTTGTTATAATGTTTTCTAATTCGAGTGGTATTGGTAGGTTTCCGCAGGAAATTCAAGCATGCCGCCGTTCGTCTTTGTGTCATTATGTCATGTCTGTTTACATAAAGAACAAGTCCCAGCTAGTAGGCTATATGAGAGAATGCTGCAGGCGGCAGATCATTTATAGGCTTCTTTCACAGCAGCTGCAATAATTAAATGTATCATTCTGATGATGGATTGTATAGTATGACAAATTAACATTAGCGATTAGCCTGTAGAGAAATTGAAATCTACAGGTAACGCTAATACACACTAAATACATGTAATCACACAATGCTGATGTTGTTAACATTAACAATTTGAGAGCAAAGTATAACAATAATAATAATAATTTGCACGGTTTGATGTGATCCGAGCCAAGCGATCGTTAGATTTAATCACCATTGGTAGTGCGATTTATTGTAATGCTTTTTTCTCTTAGTAGGTCAGAACAACACATTCTCCTCAAAGCATTAGATTAATCTGCGCTGAGGAGCCCTGCTGATGCATAATCCACGTAAAGATGATAATTCCGCAAATAACCGCGATTGCGACAAAGAGACAAATCTTACAGACTGCAGCTTTAACGAAAAGGATTTTTAATAGTTTAACAATAACAACACTGGTTTGCGTTAGTCGGTTCAAACTATCCTTTCAATGAACCAATATAGCTATACAAGGTCTCATTTGTTAACAATAGGTAATGAATTAATTAAACTGATAATGAACTATATATTTTTACAGCATTTATTAACCTTTGAAACTGTTACTTAAAAAAAATTCATGTTCACACTGGATTAACTAATTTGTTAACACTTTACAATAAGGTTTCATTAGTTAACATTAATTAAATACTTTAACATGAACTAAGAATGAACAATACTTCTACAGCATTAATCTTTTTTAATGTTAATTTCAATGCTTTAATAATACATTATTAAAATCAAAAGTTGTATTTGTTGTACAAAAGTATTGTTTATTCTTAGTTCATGTTAAGTAATGAAGTTAGTGAAACCTTACTGTAAAGTGTTACCAACATTTTGAATGTACTTGTCAAAATTATCATTCTAATTTTGTTTTTAAATCCCGATTATAAATTCTCTCACAGCAAATACATTGAATTTTGTCAATGCCATTGACAGACCTTTCAGCCATGACAGACTTTTCTATACCACACTTTACACCTGATGATTCAGTATTGTTTTAGATACCTGTTGGTGGTTGGGGAAGGTCTTCATGGCTTCGAGTAGCAGCTGTGTGACGTTCCCCAGAAGCCGCACAGGGATTCCAAAGGCCAGTTCCTGTTTGGTGAGGTTGAACACGCAGGCACTGGCTGCCAGCTGCACATTCAATGTGGCTGGATGATTCTTCATCCCCAACGCTACCAACTGCAGACGGACAACAAAAGAAAAGGGCCAAGAGACATGAGTGATAAGGAAAAATGCAGTGAACTTTGATTCATCTCACAGTCTTTGAGTGAGCGCACCTTCAGGATGTCAGGTCGTGGTTTCTCGATGGCATGAGTGAGGCTGAAGAGGTGGAAGAGAGCCTCTCTAACAAAGCCCTCTCTCTCACTGTATCTTCTCAACGCCTCACAGATTTGGGTCTCATTGGCTTCCCCAGTCACCTGCAAAAAAAAAACAAAAAACACTTACAACACTTACAATCTCCACTTTAAATTATCCTGCTGTTGTGTGCGAGCACCTACCTTTAAGCTGCCCTCTCCAGACAGGAAGTCAGAGAATCCAGCATCAGTGGCCAGCAGACCAACGAAGGTCATGCCTGGTCTCGCCTCCACGAAAGCCTTGACCGCTGTATCAGTCACCTGCTTGCGGCCAGACACGTCCAGAGACACCAGCTGAGGGAGGATGCCAGGAGTCTCCAGCAGCTGCCGCGCCACATCCGACGTGAACTGCTTATCGTCGGAGATATCAAGGTGCTGTAAACCCTCCAGCTGGAGAAACACAAAAATAATGTGCATTAGCTGAATATACAATCATATAGAGTATCATCACGGGTTTCAAATTGCAAGCTTTTGAAAACAATACCGTTATTGTGAAAACGGTGACATTATGTGTGTGCGTATTACATGTCCAGTCTATAGGCACGTAGTATTTCTTTACAAAGTCACATCGCCAACAACTGGCCTGGCAATATGATACAACATTTTGAATAATTTTTGCGGATCTGTGTGAACGGCGATCGTTGTTGTCTGTACACTGTCGTGAAAACACCCTTATTCGCCACTCCTTCCCTCAAGATTTTCCTATGGGTTTTTATAATGGGGTTTTTCAGTTTATGAATAAAATAAGGTCTGTAGTAAACATAACTTAATGACACTTGGATGTTTTGTTCTACAAGGTAAACCGCACACACTCACACTCCAAACGCTCTTATCTAGTTAATTATTAGAAACATACTTAAAAAAAAAAAAAAATAATTAAACAGCTTCAAAATTCATGTTTTCTATATGGATGTGTGTAATTTACACTACAAAGCAAAACGTAAAAGTATCATTAACTTATGTTTACCACAGACCTTATTTCACACATAAATTGAAAAACCTTATTATAAAAACCCATAGGAAAATCTTGAGGGAGCCAGTGGAGTATTAGTCTTTCGGGTTTTCAAGTCATCCTTGCACCACTCTATTTAAGTAATCATCATAAATTAGGTATCATTTGAAACCCTAAACACTTAAAATTCATCCTGTGAAAACCATTGTGAAATTTGACATTGCCACACAACTTGGTTAGACATGGCTTTGATTTTCTAGCAATTTTAGAATCCAAATGACTTGGTAAAACATATTTTGTACAAAATAGATAATGTTTAGTTCAGTACTTTGCTTTACAGTAAACAAACATCTACAACATCTTTACTTTCACTTTGAAGTGCGACTTCTGCAGTAATCTGCTGAGTGTCTTCTTTAAAATGAGACCAACCTTAGGTCAGCATTCTAAAGCATTTATGTCATGAATTACAAACATTTAAGTTCATATCTCTGTCCCAAAAGGGGTGTGGAAGTAATGGGTTAAATAATTCATTTTACAGTTGTACTATAAAATTCTACTTTTTATTAAGTACAATTTTACAGTACAATAGTATTACATTTGTCTTATTTTGTTTAATACTTCTACCATGTAATAATCACAACAATAATAATAAACATGTAAATATTAGTCATATTGAATAGGTCAAAAACAGTGGGAATGTGGCCTATGATAACTTAAGTGGAAAGTTCTTTAAACTGTTGACTTTAAGGTTTCTGGTAAGAGTTGGTTCTTGTTTGAGACATTTGCCAAAATGTTCAGCCCTAAAAGGATGGTTTGCACTCAAATTCTTCAGAGTAAAAAGTAATTTTTTAGCTTTTTAAATAATTTAACTCTCTATTCATAATTTTACACTCCCCTACAACACCACCTCAATCGTTCTACTATGATTCATTCAAGACATCTGGTGAAAATTCCTTGCTGCATTTTTTCATATCGCAATATATACTACAGAAAAACTAAATTTCGCAATGTCACTTTTTTCTAATATATTGCAGCCCTAAACCCTGCAGACCTTCATGAATGTGTGTAAAGGTCAATAAGTTTCTCAAAATATCAGATAATTGGCCCCTTTTAAAATCCCAAAGCAAGGTTAGTTCAGGTTGTAAAATGTCATGTGGTGCAACTCCCCAAAAACGTAATAATATTTATAAGTTAATAACTAACGACATATGTGTTAAAAACACTTTTTACTTTGAAAGATATATTTGATGTCATTACTCTTTATCTGATGGTTACACCACATGACATTTTAGAGATATTAAATTATATATGCCTTTGTTTCTAGAAAGCCACAACATTGACCTCAACATCACAACACATGGATAGCTGACCTGACTGAGCACAGCTAGCAGCTGAGCGGTGGTCATCTCCAGCCTCTTGAGCTGGTGCATGGTGAGGTAGCGTAGCCTGCTTCTCAACCCCAGGAGCGGGGTCAGGTTCGTCACTGAGGTGTTGGAGATATCCAAACTCTCCAGGCGAGGCAGCGCGCACACGTCCACCAAGCCAGAGTCGTAAAAGTCGACGTTGGACATGCTGAGTGCCCGCAAACCCTGCATGGCGCTGAAACAGCGACGGCTGGGCTCCTCCAGAGAAGACATGGTCAGGCCGTTCAGGACGAGCCGCTGCAGGCTCTCCTGCAGGGTTTTATTGGACGAGAGACCTCGAAGGATGTCGGCAATGGTGAGGTCAGCGTTGACCCGTGATGCGTCAAGCTCCACGAGGCGGTGGGGGCAGAGGGCCCTCTGGAAGGCCTCGGCGGAGATTCGGGCGGTGCGGATGCAGGCGTGACGCAAGCGGAACTGCTGGCAACTTCGGAAGATTCCCACCGTGTTGTCATTCAACATGCCTGGAAGAGAATCAGTTATGTTCAGCGTTTCCAATACAAGATCCAATCATTTCATTACACTCCCTATGAGGAGGCCTGTTTCACCCACAAGTTGTTCTAAACCTGCATGAAGGTCTTTCTTTTCATTTGAATAATGTGGGTAACCCTAATAGTGTTGTCACGATACTGGACTTTCCAACTTTGATACCTTAAAAAAATATTGATATTTGATACAAGGAAAAGTGCCATATATACCGCCATACAGATAGTTTATCATCTCATAATTTTTTGATAATTTGGGTAATTTTGTTGCAATAGGTTACAGACAGCACAGGGAGGCTTTATTTATCTACATNTAAAAAAAAAAAAAAAAAAAAAGGACAAGTAAAACAGTCAGTAATAAAATAAGAACAAAAACAAATTGCAAATGAAAGCACAAATAAATACAACAGAATAAAGAGACAAATGAAATAAATATGGTTTTAAGTTTTTCAGGTGGGTCTAATAGTAGTATTCAGGTAAGAAATACTACAGAAATGAAAATAATCAAATAAAATAACACTGGATAGTTTTCATTGTACAGATTAATGCTTACAATTAAAGTTACAAACGTCTTTTGTTCTTTGATTAACATAATATTAGGCTGCTGTCACTTTAAGAGCTTATGCACAAATCCAATATACCGTTACACAACAAGCCTTTTCTCTCAACTATTTACGTTCCAAAACTAACTGTATTTAACTGAATACTTGGGCATTTTAGCCTCGTTTCCACCGAAATTACCCAGAACAATTTGTCCTAGGAAAATGTTTTCCCCCCAGACCTGTTGCTGTCTGTGTTTCCATTAGAGTTGTCAAAAGTACAGATTTCGGTACCAAGTCAATACTGAAATTTTTAAAAATGTGAGGCTTTGAGCGCTGTTGAGCGGTTTCATAAACACCTATGATTGGCCATCATGTTCACGCGCTCATCGGATATGTCTGTGATTGGCTTCAATGATCAACGCTTCAAAAACATTGTAAATAGACATCAATGACGGTCTTCACTGAGCGCTTACACAGATACACACGGGAGCGTCTGAAAGCAGGGGTCTATCGCGGACCGGTCTGCTGATAGATGCCTACTTTCAAACACTCACGCTTTCAAAACACTTTCAAATTTAAATGCTCCCATGCGTTGATCATCGTAGCCCATCACAGACATCTGTTGAGCACGTGAACACAGTGGCCAATCAGAGGTGTTTACGAATTCGCTCAGAACGTCACATTTTTTAAATTTCAGTACCGATTCAGTACTGAATTGGTACTCTAGTTTCCATCGTGGTCTAAAGTACCATGAAGATAGTCCGGTGACGTAGGACTGCAAGCGACTTTCTAGTTTCCACTGAATTTCGTCCTCCGCACACAAGCTTAATAAAGCCTGAACCTCGTCATAAGTCCATCGGTCGTATTTTTAAACTACATTGTTGATTCGAATAGCAAACAACTCCTACTGCACGCACCGCAACAGACTTTTAAAAATGGTGGATGAAATAAAATGCTGCTTGGAATCAGCCAATGAAAATGCTGCGTGAACATAATCAATCGGCATGTTCAGTGCCCAAGTCCCCCAAAAGTTACTGTATTTGAAAAACTAATACCTCGTGAGCAGGGACTTTCTGAGGGGAGAGCCTTCATTTAGACCCTGCGGTCGAAACACACCCAGTACCACCTCAAAGTTCCTAGTTCCTGGGGAAAGTCCTTGCGGTGGAAGGAACTTTTTTTGTATGTATTTTACCGTTTAAGTGCAATAAGCCACAAAGAAGAAGCCAATTTGGTCCTCGCGAGCTGTTTGTGAAGCGGCTTTATGAGAGTGCCACTTACCGTATAAAGATCAGTGGTGTGCTTACTTTTGGTGCCAGCGTAAAACCTGCGGGAATGACTAAATTTATGTTCAATGCAAGCACTATTCAATCGGAGTCAATGAGACGAGTGAGTGAGAGGAGGCGGGTGTGTGTCAATTTGCCATCGGAGAGAAGAGAGGATGGCTCCTACTCACCCTCAGTGGCCATCTTGCAGAGCAGTTGGTCGGCCAGTTCCTGCGGGAAGACGAGCGGCTCACGGAAGGAGAGAGAGCCGTCATCACGCATCTCACAGAAGAGCTCCAGCCTGGAGCTCACCAGAGTCATGCACAGATCGGTCAGAGACGGCGGGGACGCCTCGTCCTACAACAACAAAATGACGCAGAGCTCAGCATACTGGATTGATATGTTTTGTTTCATTGCTCTAGGTATGAAATAAAACCATAATACAACTTTTGGTAACACTTCAGTATGGGGAACACGTTCACTATTAAGTATGACTTTTGCCTCAATAAACTCTTAATTTACTGCTTATTAATATTTAGTAAGGTAGTAGCGTTTAAGTTTAGTTATGGGGTAGGATTTAGGGATGTAGAATATGGTCATGCAGAATAAGGCATTAATATGTGCTTTATAAGTACTATTTTAAAACGGTTAGTTCCTGTGCTTGATTCTGATTGGTCAATAGCTGTGTTTCATTCACGATAAAACACGGCTCTGACCGCTTCACCCAACGGTTCTGTGTATCACTACACAACACCCTTAGCAACCACTCTTAGCAACGTAAACTGTATGTTCTCAATTGAGATTGTTCATTGAAGCTTACTGTATTATGTAGAAGAATATTGTGAGAAAGAGATCGAGTGAACGATTTTATTACCTGCATTCAGATTTAGCATTTTCCTTCAGGTCAGTCCTATGTTCATAATAAAAAATCTGTTAAAATGTCCCATGTATTATCTTGTCCTTTTAACAGTTAAGGGGTTTTCCCGTGACTGACAGCGCTAGTCAAAGCATTTGTCAGTTGCATCTTGTTCCGTGTTCACAACAATTCAGTCTTTTCAATGTAAAAGTCTTCGCTACTGACCGACACACTCATAAAGAGAGTCTTTGCTGCCATCTAATGTTGCTGTTCATGTTCAGGAACTATTTTTTCCGGTGGAAGGAAGGCTTTTAGTCAAACTTAACTTCATGAAAGTTGCACTGATACATATTTTTGGCTTTAATATTTGTATTGTGTGGTAACCGTTTTATAAAAGCAATAAGGTACTCGAGGCTAGTGCTTTATCGTGAATAAGTCACGGCTGAAGGCCGTGACAAAAATATACTTATATAAATATAATATTTTTGTCAAATATACACGTGTGTGTGTGTATTTATATATACATGATAAATATACACAGTACACACATTATGTAAACAAACTTTTATTTTGAATGCGATTAATCATTTGACAGCACTAATTAAAACGAGTCTGGGAGTGCTAGAGAAAAAAAGTGTAAAAATAAATAAATAATATAAAAAGGATAATCTTAAAATAAGAGAGATAAATAAATAAATGGATAATTAAAACTTGGATTCAAATAAATACAAAATTGGATTAACATGATACAAATAAGATTCAAATAAATATGTAAACAAAAATAAAGTTGAATACATTTAACAGTACACTACTATAGTGAGTAGAACAAAACGAATTATTAGAAATTAATAGATTCTGTTTAGTTTCAAAATAATATTTTAAAATTAGTATATTATACATTACATACATTTTAGTTAGTATAAATTGGGTCTTTGTACATTTGTAGAGGTCCCTTCCATGAGGAAGATCATATGTGGTGGTCTGTGGCATCTAAAAATCATGGATCATGGATCACCACCTCTTGTAGGTTTGAACCTTTTACAGTCTATGGTTTGAACCTCTACATTTTTGGCACCTACAATCTCATCAGCCCACTAAAGAACCGAGAAAACATCAACCTCTATGTACATGTATCTCTTTGACAGTCATTCATCCCTATTCCAACAAAATTTATGACCACCAACATGTTACTACACACCTCAGAGTTGAAAAACCAGCATGATCTACAGTACTTTAGGATGATTAACATGAGGCAGATATGAATCATCTGGTGAACTACACTATTGCTACATTTAGTAGTGTGACATCTAAAGTCTTACCATGGTGTCAAAAAGATGGATCATGACGGCCTCAAAATACAAGAATCAGCCGTCTTCTGCGGATAAGGGCAGGTGGGTTGAGGTGCAGATCAAACACAATCCGGTTAAAATGCTCTTAGCTTCTTAGCCTGTTAGCCTCCAAACATCTGTCTTCAAATATTTGCAGATCCTACTTGTTGGTATTTAAAAGTAACGTTACACGAGCTGCTATGAATCCAGTGTAGCTTGTGTTCCTTGTTTGCATTGTTCTCTTGGAGATGGATGTCTTCTGGTGGTCAGCCTCGTTCGTGCTCCATTCACTACGTGCTGTCAGGCATTTTGACGGGTTTTTATATCGGGAGGAAACGGCAGAGACGTCTTGACAAGTAAACAAGGTCGTCACACGGGAAACGGATCTGCATCAGAGGGGGCGGGGCTTTGAGAACATCAACTTTAAATGTGTATTTGCTTTAGTTCAAAAATATAGGAAGGACTAGAGTAATTAGCCTACATAACAGTATTTTTAACAATAATTTATGTAAGCTAATCACAATAATAAACTTACAAATAAGCATTTTTTCCAGAAAGACCAAGAAGCTGAATTTTAGTTCATCCAGTAAGATCGTTTTTTACTTTTTAAAGGACTCTTGTTTGATATCCTTACGATTTGATCCAAAATATTAGAGTTATTAGATATTCAGTTATTATTCCTTTATTTTTGACAAAGCAAATCTGTAGTAAATAGTCTGTTTTTTAACTGATTATTTTTGAAAATTAATTTTTTATGTTTTATTTTAATTTTAAAATGTATGTAAATCATATACAATATTATTGAATAGTTATTAAATAGTGTATATATATTCAA
>RJVU01000170.1:1877696-1910393 GCA_003731715.1 Anabarilius grahami | reverse complement strand
TAAGATTTTTAATGTTTTTAAAAGAAGTTTCATCTGCTAACCAAGACTGGATTTATTTAAATAAAAATACAGTAACAACAGGAATATTGTGAAATATTATTACAATTTAAAATAACTTTTCTATTTGAAAATATAATTTATCCTTGTGTTGGCAAAGCTGAATTTTCAGCATCATTACTCCAGTCTTCAGTGTCACATGATCCTTCAGAAATCATTCTAATATGCTGATTTGATGCTCAAGAAACATTTATTGTGTGCAATTGAACAAAATATTTGAGTACAATATTTTTTTTCAGGATTATTTGATGAATAGAAAGCTCAAAAGAACAGCATTTATTTGAAATCTAATCTTTTGTAACATTATAAATGTCTTTACTGTCACTTTTGAATGATTTAATGCATCCCTGTTGAATTAAAGTATTCATTTCTTTAATTTCTTTTCAAAAAAATTAAAATAAAAATTCTTACTGTCTCCAAACTTTTGAACGGTACTGTATAATGCTACAGAAGTTTTGTATTTCAGATAAATGCTGTTCTTTTGAACTTTTTATTAATCAAGGAATCCTAAAAAAAAAAGTACACAACAGTTTTCAACATTGAAAATAATCAGAAATGTTTCTTGAGCAGCAAATCAGCATATTAGAATGATTTCTGAAGGATCATGTGACACTGAAGACTGGAGTAACGATGCTGAAAATTCAACTTTACCATCACAGGAATAAATTACTTTGTAAAATATATTCAAATAGAAAACAGTTATTTTAAATTGTAATAATATTTCACAATATTCCTGTTTTTACTGTATTTTTAATTAAATAAATGCAGTCTTGGTGAGCAGATGAAACTTCTTTTAAAAACATAAAAAATCCTACCGATCCCAAACTTTTGAACGGTAGTGTATATTATATATATATGAATTACATAAAGATTAAATATTAAAGTAATTGTTAATAGTGTTAATGTTACATAAAATGTTAGTGATTAATGCAGTTTACATTGTAGAACAAAAAACGTCCAGGTATCATTAAAAAATAAAAAAAACTTCAGTAACGCAAATATTCTAAAATTCAGCAATATATTAAATATATGAATATATGTGAATAATATATTATATAACATATATTATTATTATATTAATAATATTTAATTAATTGTATACTGTATGTATATATATATATATATATAAAACCCATAGGAAAGTCTCGAGGGAACCAGTGGAGAGTTAGTTTTCTGGGTTTTGACGTCACGGCTGCAGGACTCTATTGGCAACAGCTTCCTCAGCTGACATTTTAACAACTGACAACTTCTTATGACATCAGGTGGTGTGACGGAGTGTTTAAAGACGGCGTACTCCTGCTTTATGAAGGCATGCAACGCCAAAGGGAAGAAGTCGGTGGACGCTTGTCACAACGTAGCTCTGCTTGCCCATGACGGGAGAGGCGTGGAGGGCGGTACGGACGCAGCGGTGGCTCGACAATATTACGAGAAAGCGTGTGAAGGAGGCTTCGCCCCCAGCTGTTTCAACCTGAGCGCCCTTTTCATCAAGGGATCTCCAGGGGTGGACAAAAACATGTCTCTGGCTCTAAAGTACGCCCTGCGATCCTGTGAGCTGGGACACGTATGGGGCTGCTCCAATGCCAGCCGCATGTACAAACTGGGCGATGGGACGGAGAAGGATGATCAGAAAGCAGAGGAGCTGAAGAACAGGGCTAGGGAACTTCATGGACAGCAGAAAGAAAGGCAACTGAAATTTGGGGAGTGAGATAACATCATAACAATGACAGTTTTAAACCAAACTCAATTATTCTGCCTTGCTGTTTTGATATCACGGATATAAAAGCAGCATAAATAATGTTAATAAACATATTCTTTGATACTGTTCTGTCATAACCGATTAATGTCTGAGGGTGATTGTGTTCATTTAGGTTGATGTTAATTTAAAACTCAGTAGCTTTTATTTATTTTACCAGGTGCTGTATGTAAAAATGACCACTAGATGGAAGCATACTCAAGCTAAATTGAATACGCAAGACAATATCGGTGGTTTCTGGCAAACTGCTCATCTTTTTACATGAATTTCTTCACTGTAACAGATTAAACCAATGTCCACTTCATTCCGTTTAATTTATTTGACATAAATGGAATGCTGCATATAAAATGGCTTTTGTATTGACTTTAGTATTACATGTGCCAAGATTAGAGTTCTTCAAACTTTCACTTCTGTTTTTAATTTCCCCCTCATTGCCTCCTTTTAACAGTAACATATGTATGTATATCCGCCACATGTGAACAAAACACCAGTTATCATTGTTTACAGCATTACTATTCAGTGTAATCCAATTCCAGTACGAATGACCCTGATGAACCGGTCCTTTTCAGTGAATCAAAAACATTCAACGTGACCAGTGGCATTTGATTCCCGAACAACTGACTCTGATGAACCGGTTCTTTTCAGTGAATTAGAAACATTCAATGTGACCAGTGGCATTTGATTCCCGAACAACTGACTCTGATGAACCGGTTCTTTTTAGCAAATCAGAAACATTCAGCGCGACCATTTGATTCCAGAGGAAATGACTCTTATGAACCGGTTCTTTTCAGTGAATCAAAAACTAAACGCGACCAGTGTAGTCTGATTCCCAAACAGATGAATCTTATAAACCGGTTCTTTTCAGTAAATTAAAAAACATAGCGACCTTGGTCTGATTTCCGAAAATATCCTAGTTCTTTTTAAGTAAATCAAAAGAACTAAAAGAATGAGCCAACTTATACCTTCATGGTGTCACTCCCTGACAGCAACATAGTGTCGGGCCAGATCCGGCCCACATCTGGTCCGCGTGTAATCAACATGTACCAGATGTGGGCCGGATCTGGCCCGACACTATGTTGCTGTCAGGGNTTTCAATACGTTGTATTGTATAAAATTAATGAATGTGTGAATTAAGTTCAGGTTATAAGTTATGTTATTTTGTTAATAGTTTTTAATAAATATATTCATGAATTATTGCTGCCTCAAAAAGGTCTGAAAACTCAACAAAAGTCTGTGTGGCGAGTACTACTTTAAATACTTCTGATATAATTTCTCTAAAATTATCTCATCATTTGCCAACCGACTCCTTGGGGCAGAAAATACAATATTGTTGCATCTAATATTCCTTAAAAGTATTCAAAACAATAATTTATGGAATCGTTAAATCATATATTGCCAGCAGCTATACATAAATAGTTCACCTCCAATGACACTGCAGCAGCAGCAGACCGAAGCCACGCCCTTTCTCAGCTCTTCTCCAATAACACAGCAGCAGCATCAGATTGAGCCAGTAGCCCCCGCCCACCTTCCGCTCTCCTCCAATAACACCGCATCAGTAACAGACGGAGCCCGTAGCCCCGCCCGCTGTCGGATCAGACCCACCCACACACACACACACACACACACACACATTTGCCGCTCCTGCTGGAACGTTACAGGCGCGCGGCTGTTGTTGCTTTATATTGTTTATATTAGTTTGCTGGACCATCGCGTGCAGCACGGAGTAACGGTCGCAGCATCCTCGCGCAGCAGCTAAGCAGGGAACGTGAAGCGGTGAGTTTGACGCCTTTTAGTTGCTGGTGATGCGCAGTGTGTGTTATGAGCGGGATGTTAGCTAACAGGCTACAGCAGCAGCACGCCTATGATGGGATTAATAGCGACTGGAGCCGCTCTGACCGGCGACATGCTGTTAACGGACTGAAGATGCGACTGTTTAGGAGGGAAATCATGTGCATGTGTGTGTCATGCGCTGGCTGCGTGGAGTTGTCCGACTTTGGCAGGTTCTTCTGATAACAGGCTACGCTTTTGCTGCTGGCGTACGTGTGTGTGTAATAATCTGCAGGATTAAGTTTATTCTCGTGGTTGATGGAGGTGGATCAATGCAGGATAACGGTTGTTTGTCTGGAGGGGGGTTCACGTGCCCCCCACCTCACTCTGAATCGGGGTGTGTCACACACACACACACACACTAACGGAGGTTAATTCACACCCTTGCTTCTTCATATCTTACAAAATAGTCCATGGCAAACATATTGTCTGCCAAAATACCATAGTTACCACATTTACTACTTCAGAAGTGTCATTGGTCACTACTGTCATCACGAAAAAGATAAACAAAATTCTGACACGTTCAAACAGATCCCATGATGTTTATGTTTGATTTTACAGTAGTTACGGTAGCTGTAGTTGCTATTGTATTTTGGTTGTAACTATGGTTACCATAATAAATTTTAAGGCAATTTGTTTTAAAATGTTTTTTCATTGCAGATCATTTCAAAACAAACAAAAAAAAAAGATCAAGTGTTAGGGCTGGGTTTTGACATATTTCACAATCTCTAATCTAATGCTGTAACAACAGAGCCCAAACTATTACATTTTATTGCTATTTATTTTTAAATATAATAATTAACAAGAAAACTGAGCTTGAACTGAAGCGCTATCTGTCACGCCACATTAAAGAGCGCAAAAACGGCATTTATTGTTTTAATTTTGTGATTAAATTTGACAAAATTGGAAAGTCGAGACTGTTTCATATCAAAAATTAGCTTATTGCGATTATTGGATGGGAAGCACGCTGGTCACTGTGATTTTTGCCAACTAAGACATGTTCCTGGATCAACATATTTTGTTGATCCTGGAACAACATTCCTATCCGAAAATTTAGTCCTAACCTTTTCCCAACCCCTAAACCTAACCCTACCCATAACTTAACCCTAAAATCAGAGGGAAATTATAGTTGAATAACACTGATGTAGAAGCACCTAACCCAGGTTGTAAGCCTAAACTCGACATAAATGGTAAAGTTGTCCCTCAAATCTGATTGGTTGATTGGAAAGTTGTTCCAGGATCAACAAAGATGGTGATCCAATGTTGTACTTGGTGAAATCACGTTCACCAAACACGCTACATGCTTTGTGCTTAGACTAAAAGATTGATTTTGAAGTTTTAAGAATCATAATCTTCATCAAAATGAAGATTGAATCAAATCAACTAATCGATATTGTCAACCCAGCCCAAATAAGTGTTAAAGGATTAGTCCACTTTTAAATAAACTTTTCCTGATCATTTACTCGCCCCCATGTCATCCAAGATGTTCATGTCTTTCTTTCTTCAGTCGAAAAGAAATGAAGGTTTTTGATGAAAACATTCCAGGATTATTCTCCTTATAGTGGACTTCAATGGCCTCCAGACGGTTGAAGGTCAAAATTACAGTTTCAGTTTTTTTATAAACACAAAATATCGCCTTGAACGTACTTCCGCTTTCTGCATTCTTCAAAACGCTTACGCTGTATGTCCTACGCCTTTCCTTTTTTCCGTCAGTTGAATAGGGAAGGCGTAGGACATACAGCGTAAGCGTTTTGAAGAATGCGGAAAGCGGAAGTACGTTCAAGGCGATATTTTGTGTTTATAAAGCATATACAGTTGTATTTTTTTCAAAAATTACCGATCGTTTCGCTATTTAAGACCTTTATTCCTCGTCTGGTATCATTTAAAGCCCTTTGAAGCTGCACTGAAACTGTAATTTTGACCTTCAACCGTCTGGAGGCCATTGAAGTCCATTATAAGGAGAATAATCCTGGAATGTTTTCATCAAAAACCTTAATTTTTTTTCGACTGACGAAAGAAAGACATGAACATCTTGGATGACATGGGGGCGAGTAAATGATCAGAAAAAGTTTATTTAAAAGTGGACTAATCCTTACTAATCCTTTAGTTTGTTACAAAAGCATCTGATGCCCAAGATGTCACTATGTTCTGAGCCACAGTGAATGTGTTTGTACTGACTATGCTAATAGTATGTTGTACAAAAGTTGCTGGTCAATAGCACTGAATCCATTCAGAGTCTTTCTGCAGTAAACTCAAGCTAAAAGACGTTAATTACGTCTGGCTCAGTTCTTATTTATCATATATGGAAATGAGGCAACCTTTCAGGCACCTTCTGTCTGAATAGAGCACTGTTATAACATGAATTCACCCTAAATCAAAGTCATGTAAAGTAGCCCAAAACTGTAATGATCAAATGAGGATATTGGCCATTAAAATGTGGCTTAGATACGGGGCAGTCAAAGGTTGAGGATTTTGATGGGTTATGACTAACTTAATCAAATGTGTTACGAACATTTACCGAATGAACTGATGTGTGTTGTTCAGGTTCTTGATACATAAATGTTCTGTTAAAATTATTTGGTATTTGCACAACTCTGCATAGCCTCATTGAATGCGCTGATGACGGGTGATGTCTGCGCAAACGGCTCACAGAGGTATGGAAATACATATGCTGACAGGCATTCGGACCGAATGCAATGATTGGACGAATATTTTTTTGGTCCTTAGACTTCCACAGAAGATATATGTACATTTTTAATATTTGAACCACTTCTATCATTGATTGCTTTTAAGATGTGAAGAGAGTTTCAACAAGAAAAAAGTGTTTATGAAAAAAAGTGCCTACCCTACCTTTTAAAGTAAGTTCAACTGTTAAAAAACACGTCTCTAGACCTTGCTCTTTTTTTTTTTCCCCCATTCCACTGACCTGCGTCTCACGATTTTAAACTGCAAAAACATGTTCTGTTTGAACTGGCCCTATAATGTGACCATGGTTTGCAATGCGTTTGCCAAACACCTGCATAGAGTGTTTCTAGTCTAAAGAAGAAGTATAAATGTCTTTGAGTCCCTCTGTTAATCAGATCACAAATATGCAAAGGATCAATTTCTTTTGTTAAATGTAGCTTTGGTTTATTGAAGCGAGTTAAAGTTGAAGCAAGCATCTGCTATTGCTTTAATCCCCATAAACACACTCACTCTGTTGCTTTCCTTCTCTTTTTCTGAATGTCTGAGCGCTTCCTGTCTCTAAATAAGAAAGCTTTGTCCTTTTCAAACTACTGCAAGGCAGATCCTGGTGCTGCTTAGAGCTGAAACACTGCTCCAGTGCAGCTGTTTCTTATGGCTGCACAGGTGGGATTCTTTTCTCTTTCTGTCTGTTGATCTCTACCTTCATTTCTGACTTCACTTTGTGCTCAGGTCACTATAGCCTGGGGCCAGTGTGATTGAGTTTTGGGTAGGGATGCACAATATATTATAATGTTTATATTTTATTATTATTTTTAGTAGTAGTAGTAGTATTTTAATTTTCCTGTGTCAGTTGGCATAGAATACTGGCTGCCTCTTTCTATCTAGTTATAAGTTTTAGATTAGTTTTACCAGTATTAGCACTAATTAAAATAATCTTAATAAAATTAACTTTTTAAAGACCCCAGAGCACTATAATAATTGATAGAATACTTAATGCCGCTTTTCCACTGCGTGGTACAACTCGGCTCTGCTCACTTTACTTTACTTTTTCGTCAAGTCATAGCCAATAGCCTATTGTATTAAATAGCCTATGCAAAGCACTTCAAAATCATTTTATTTTGGCAAAATGACAGAAAAAACACATAATGCAATGCACTTACTGTCTCAGAGATGCGGCCGTCCTAATGACGGACAAAACATTCTGACATTCTCAAATACGCTGGTAAAACTCTCCTTTTGATCTTGATTTTTTTGAAATGTTAATGTTAAAGGATTAGTTGACCCAAAAATGAAAATTCTGTCATTAATTACTCACCCTCATGTCGCTCCACACCCATAAGACCTTCGTTAATCTTCGGAACACAAATTAAGACAAAATTCCGATGGCTCAGTGAGGCAAGATAATTAACACTTTCAAACGCCCAGAAAGCTACTAAAGACATTTAAAACGTTGAAATTTCAAAATGTTTCAAAACACTTATGATGTAATGAAGCATCGTTTACTGAAATCACGTGACTTTGGCAGTTTGATGCACGCTCAGAACTAGGGCTGCCCTCGACTAAAGATTTTTCTAGTCGACCAGTAGTCGTTCATTTAAGCCATTAGTCGACTAATCGCACATTTATATTAATAAGCCATAAATCATAATAATGAGCCTTTAATCTTCTATGTAATTAGCCTAATCAGCGCTCAAACTCGCATAAAGCTTGCCTCAGCGCACTGGCAAACATAACGATTATGTGTCGTGAAAAAACGGCAAGGAAACTTTCTAAACATTTCAATAATTTACTGATAATGTTTTCTCTGTTTTCGGCTGCAGAGATTAAGTCAACGATGCTGACTCGTCATCTCCACAGTAGTGGACGCGCATATATGCAAGTTTCATATGGATTGCATAATCTGAGAATATTTATTTTCCTTTTGATTTGGCTCGGTTCATGTTTGTTACGTGCTCAAGTTCACTGAGACCGAGAGCAGAAATCGCATCCTGATTGCTTTCATTGTTTTATAAAAGCACAACGTTTTGCTGTTATTGTGAGTTTACAGAAATAAAAGTAGACCCGTTATATGTGTGTAGAGCGTGTTTACTGCATATTATTTGGATATGCGGCAAAAAATAACGCACATTTATCTAGGACTAGGCTAACATTAGAGCGAACGGACTTGTAAAGTTGCTACTACTTACATGTTTCAAGTGATAAGCCATATTTGAGGTCGATGAATCATAGGCGAATGTTTGGATTTCCTGCCGCTAACGATCTCTCCCTCAAGGAATGCGTGACCTTGGCACTTCCTGTGGAGTTTTTTTTCTTTTTCTTTTTTCTGCAACTAACCCACTAATAAAATCTTGGTCGACCAAGCCTCTTCAAGTCGACTAACGGTTATTCGACTATTAGGGGGCAGCCCTACTCAGAACCACTGATTCGAAACAAAAGATTTGTAAAGCTTTGAAGCTTCATGAAGCAGTGTTTTGAAATGGCCCATCACTAGATATTGTTGAATAAAGTCGTTATTTTGTTTTTTTTGGCGCACAAAATGTATTCTTGTCGCTTTATAACATTAAGGTTGAACCACTGTAGTCACATGAACTGTTATAAATATGTTTTTAGTACCTTTCTGGGCATTTGAAAGTGTTAAAGGTGGACTCTGTATTATTTAAAATACACTGTTTGGAAGTTAGTCGGGCTGATGCCAACAACAAACATCTAACCAATCAGCATTAGGGGGTCGAGACGGTCAAGGAGAGAGAACGAGCAAGAGGGAGATTTGAAAATAATAAAAAAACAAAAAAAACTGCAGAAGGAGAGATGGGACACAATACAAAAGAGCTCAAAAGAATATCAAAAGCTTTCCAGTGCTGGAGAGAGCTAAGCAGGAAGGCCTGAAAACAGATGAGGAGGCTGCTTTGATCCCGCTTATGTGAGGAACACTGGGTTTTGATTGTCTGGAGCTGCTGTTCTGTTGGCGATTTAACAACAAACTCTTGTTTGTATTTACTCTTGTGTACTGTACGTTCATTTTTTGTGCTTCCTTGTCTTTCGTTCATCATCTGCGCTTTATTTTTCGTGAAGCATTTTGTTGTGCGTCAGCTGTGATAAACAGACATCCACTCGTATTGCATGTGTAATTTCTATGTAAACACGCACTTGACGGACGTGCATGACCGTTACGTTCGCGTCTTTTGCTGCACATAGCACACGAGCACCGTGTCAAGTTAAAATAATTTAAACTTTTACACGCAGCGCCGCTCATCAATGTCAGTTCCAAAACAGTGGACCAATCAGAAGAACTTGAAGGTAGGGCAAGCGTTGCGAGCTTCGTTTACAGTAGCAAGTTCGCATGACAACTGTTTTATTTGACAGCAACATGGCGGAGGAGGCGCTCCTTATTATCTTATTTTCTTTTTTTCTATGTCAAATCTCGTATATCAATTCTGCTGTTTGCCTATTTCCATTATTGTCGTTATTGTATCATGTCAAAAGCGCGTCTCGAGACCCTCGCGTTCTATGCTGCGCTTTTTTAAAAAACCATTCCTGAGCGCTATGTCTCAAGTTTTTAGACGCAAAGACGCGTTCTGTGTGAATGGACCCTAATAACAGTGGCCAGATAGTGAGAGTTTTGTAGAATGAGGTGTTTAGCGTCACTGGTAGTGCGTTCGCCTCATGTCAGCAGCGATTGGGCTGGGGTTCGAGACTGACTCGGATTAGGGTGGTTAGTATTGCAGTATGAGTTTTGGAGGCGGAGCGATGAAGAGTGGGGTGGGTTTGTTTGGGTTGATTTCAAATATTAACAGTGTTCAACAACGAATTTGAGAAATTGCATACAGCACCTTTAATTACCTTGCTGGCAATGGAGGCCTCACTGAGCCATCGGATTTTATCAAAAATATCTTAATTTGTGTTCTGAAGATGAACGAAGGTCTCACAGTTGTGGAACGACATGAAGGTGTGTAATTAATGACGGAAATTTCATTTTTGGGTGAACTAACCCTTTAATAATATAATGTCACATGCAAGTGACCACAATATCAACTGACAACGTGGTGTATAGTTATTTAAAAAAATAGTGTTTTCTTTCCATTTCCTGAGAAGTAGATTTTAGAGATTTGAGGTTTACACCTGACAGTAACAATATATGTTTCAATAAAATTAATCAGGGCCAGTGGACATTATGGTAGGGGAAGTAAAACTAACTACTAGCCCAGGCCCGCTACAAAAAAAATCTTTATTGAAGTACAATGGCACCCTCTCCTAAGACACTGAATACTTGAAGCTGGTTTACCTAGTTAAAAAAATATCCTTTTGGTCAGATCTACTCCTAAATGAACACAATCTGCATTGACGTGTCTTGTGTGGATGCGAGGCCCATTTGGACTTGTGCTTTCTGCTTTACAAAGAAATGCGATTTATTTACAGATTACATTTGTGAAATGGGACCCCCCCCCCCTCCACAAGGGCCTACCTTTCATCTGTATGTGTGTGTGAGGATTGTTGGTCCTGTTCTGCTTTGCTTCCCTGCTCAAATGACAGGGGTTTTCTGAAACTCAAGATGAGCCTCGCAGGATGGGCGTGTGTGCAGTCGCTCATTTGAATGAGGCCTTGTGTTTACATTTTGTCTGCAGGTGATTCCGTAACGTGCGTACATGTGTCTCGTGTTCGAACACCACATAATGGTGAGTGTTGTAAAAGATGTGTATTTTAAGCTACAGGGCCATTTGAAGCCTTTTTCCTAACATCTGTTGTGCTAGCAGGCATGTGCGTCTGTCTCTGTGGCTATTTGTGCTTCTGTTCTTGGTCATATAGTCTGTGAGGTTAAGCAGGGAGACTCTTTAATTAGTCTAATGATGAGGGTACTTGCTAGTCATTACGCTAGCTGTTTCATTAGCCTGTCGCATCCCAGGCTCCCTGTGTAACTTAAACATTGACCGGTATTTTCACAGGACGTTGTTCATTGCATTACTGCAGTGATTAATAAGTTGTCCACATATGGCTGCTCTTTCCATTTTCATCTGACAGTAAAATTGGCTTTTGTGAGCTGCACATTACTGCAACTGTGTAATTTAGAGGACTGTTCCGAGACCTGTACAGTGAGGCTAACCGATTATAGAACTTCCTTCTTGAGTGCTTTTTTACTGCTGTTTCAAAGGAAACATGGGATATGTTTGAAGGAGTGAACAGCCATACTACTCTTTTTATGGTATGTTGAAGCTATACTGTGCATAGAATAGCCAGATCAACTTATACTTTTGTTAACATTAAGAGGAGTACCATATCCCACAATGCAATTTCATTGCCATTGGGGAAAATAAATATAAGGTTAATAATATTTAATAATTGATATATTATTTAAGTTTTTTACTAGAGATCGACCAGCCATCAGCCACCGGCTGCTGTTTCATAAGCGCCACCTACTGTCAGAAAGTGAATTTGCATTTTCAATCAGTCTGCAGTTTTTTGCATTCAGTTTTTGCTTTAAACAAACAGGCAACTGGTATCAGAAACGGACCATTTGCTTGGTTAAAAAAAAAAAAAAATCTGAATTGGCCATGAAAAATGATCGGTGCATCCCTAGCTTACTGTAATTTTGATATAATACATGTATAAATACAGCCTTTGGCCGTGTGTCCACCAATGCGTTTTTTCCCACTGCTAGAGTTTTTTTCCCGTTGTTTTCATTGGGAGCGCCATGTTTTTAAAATGCTATGAGCGTAATGAGGCACCGCGCGTTTATTTCACGCTGAAGCGCTGAGCACTGAGTTTTTTTTACCGGTTGCCGAGAGTTGAAGAGTATTCAACTTTGGGTAATATTCACTGTCACTTTGTACCCAGCTGTCCAATCACAGTGGTGGAGGGGCGGGACAAATACAACACCGACCAACCACCACATTCTGTTTGTACAACGTCAACAAATGACAACAACAAGCATGATATTGATAATGGAACAAAATAATTTAAAACAAGAGCCGGAGCAAATACTTTACATTGTATTGACATTTTTATATAGAAACAATACAGAAATAAACTATCTGTGAAATAACACTTCACTGCGCTATGAAACCCATTTATTTCCGTGCCGGGACGGTTTGTTGCTGCGTCGACCAAAGCGCATGCGCAGCGGAGCGGAGCGCACCGTTGGCGAGCTTGCGTGCACGCAGCGGTCAAAGTTCCGAATATTTAAACTTTTGCCGCTGCGCTCTGTGACGATTACCCACGTGACCAATAGAAACGAGGCATCCAAACAAGCACGGAAAGCAAAATGGATGAACGGCTAGTACTGTGTGTCGGAATTTCCGGAGCTATGCAATACAAGTTTGCGATCGGAAGAAAAGCTGTGTCATGGAGACATGACAGACGTTGTCAAGAGCTGCTCTCTTTCTTCTTCTTCTACAGGGCTAGTGCTATCGCTCACTTCTTAGCACGGGACATACAGTTGAGCTCAAAAGTTTACATACCCCTTGGAGAATCTGCAAAAATGTTAAAAATCATGAAAATTGCATGTTATTTTTTTATTTAGTACTGTCCTGAATAAACTATTTCACATAACAGTTGTTTACATAAAGTCCACAAGAGAAAAAAATAGCAGAATTTATAAAAATGACCCCGTTCAAAAGTTTACATACCCTTGATTCTCAATACTGTGTGTGGTGACCTGGACGATCCATTACTTTTTTAGTTTTTTTATGTTTTGTGATGGTTGTTCATGAGTCTCTTGTTTGTTCTGAGCAGTTAAACTGAACTCTGTTCTTCAGAAAAATCCTCCAGGTCCTGCAAATTCTTCAGTTTTCCAGAATCTTCTGCATACTTGAACCCTTTCCAGCAGTGACTGTTTGATTTTTTCACACTGAGGACAACTGAGGGACTCGGACAAAACTATTACAAAAGCTGCAAACATTCACTGATGCTCCAGAAGGAAACACGATGCGTTAAGAGTCAGGGGTGAACACTTTTGAACAAGAAGTCGATGTGCAAGTTTTTTACATTTTGTTTAAAGAACATATTTTCCCATTTAGTTCTGCCCTTTGGAAGCTACAAAAAATATTTACACGTTTCCCAGAAGACAAAAAAGTACAATTTATTCTGTTCATCCAATTCAAAAAGTTGACATCCCCGACTCTTAATCCGTTGTGTTTCCTTCTGGAGCATCAGTGAATGTTTGAACCTTTTTTAATAGTTGTGTTTGAGTCCCTCAGTTGACTTCAGTGTGAAAAAATGGATCTCAGAATTATACGGTCACTGCTGGAAAGGGTTCAAATATGCAAAAGATGCTGGAAAACCAAAGAATCTGCAGGAGCTGGAGGATTTTTCTGAAGAACAGAGTTCAGTTTAACTGCTCAGGACAAACAAGGGACTCATGAGCAACCATCACAAAACAACAGTCGTAAATCATCCAGTATCATCCAATAACATGCAATTTTCATGATCCTTCTTATTTTGTCAAAATTATTAACATTTTTCTAGATTCTGCAAGGGGTATGTAAACTTTTGAGCTCAACTGTACATATTTTGCTGCTGACCGAAAGGTGAAACAACAATCAAATGACTAGATGTATAGAACTGCCGCTAAAAGTTTCAAAACTCCGCCTACTTTGCTTTGGTCAGCGTAGTGCAAATCGCTTTGTATCTGAAGGGCTGCGGCGAGTGCAGCGTATTCCGCGTCCGGTGTGAAAGGGCCATTAGAAGAGTAGGCAAGTTTTGGGACATACTACCATGTCATAATTGCATCCTTAATGGACCACTCTGCAGTTATGTGCATCCTGTTAATCATTTTGTCATAGTTAACTGAAAGATGATTGATGATTGTGACGCAGCAATAGATTATTAGTCTGCTGATCTATTCCACTCTGTTCAGTATGCAGTAAGCAGCACACTAGTATTCAGTGTGTTGGTCTTGGTTATTTGGGTAGCAGCAAGCCAGCAACCATCACCGTCTATTGTATAACAGCTGATTTTTTTGTAACAGAACACTCTGAAACATGCAGGCTTTCACTCTTGTTCTCGATTTGATGGGCTGTAAGTAGTTTCCAGGGTAACGTGAGTGCCAGTCATGCAGTTGGCCCACAGAGGAAGTGAGAGGTGATGAGCATTATCAAGAATGTCTTGTCTGTCTGCCACAGTAGCGGTTGAGACTAGTTACTAGGCGCCCATATGACCTCACAAAACACTTTCTTGCTGATCTCAGAGCTTCTTTGTCTTATGATTGTCATGGAATTTTAACTTGTCATCTGTTTTTAACATCACAACTTTAAGGCCTTTCCACATTAAGTTTGCTGGAATAGTAAATAATTAAATAATTCACTTTTGATATTTGAATGTTGCTAAGCTAATGGTACTTTAATAAGCATAAAATACAAAGCACAAATAATGTGTAAAATAATACATTTTTATATTGACATTTTTATTGATACTTTTCTTTCAAATGTTAGCTTGTCGCTAAGCTAACATACTCCATGTATTAAACACAGAGGACAAATGTTGTAAAATAGTAATTTGTTTTCGCTGAACATTTTATTATAAGTT
Organism: Anabarilius grahami; assembly: GCA_003731715.1. NCBI lineage: Eukaryota > Metazoa > Chordata > Actinopteri > Cypriniformes > Xenocyprididae > Anabarilius > Anabarilius grahami. The sequence goes on along the minus strand of RJVU01000170.1, from coordinate 1,895,554 downwards.
TTCTACTACAAATGTTAGCATGTCATTAAGCTAACAGTACTTTTAATAAGTATAAAATACACAGCACAAATATTATGTAAAATACACTTTTACATTGAACTTTTTATTGATACTTTTCTGTTTTAAATATATTATGTTGCTTAGCTAACAATACATTAATAAGCAAAAAATATTCAGCGTAAACACGCATTTTTACATTGAATTTTTTTACAAAATGGTATTTTGTTTAAAATTTTAGCGTGTTGCTAAAATAATGTACTTTCATAAACATTAAATACACAGCACAAATATTATGTAAAATAATAAACTATTTTATTGATACTTTTGCTTCAAATGTTAGCATGTCTGCTAAGCAAACATACTCTAATAATAAGCATACAATACATGTCACAAATATTGTGTAAAATAAAAAGTTTTACATTAAACTTTTTTATTGATTCTTTTCATGTATTCATTTATCAAACACTTTTTAAAAAAAAAACGACTTACAAATGAGGAACATCACAAAAAAATTGTCACATAGCTAACAATATTCATAGTATACAATGCCTGGTTTATTATAAAGCAAGATTGGGAAACTAGCTAGAGCAGAAAAGAAGAGATAGAAGAATTTGATTACACTTGCTTTGATTCATTCTTTGCTTTTTGTGAAGGAAGCATAAAATGCTGCCTTAAAATTTGAGTTAACAAAATATGTTAAAAATGAAGTTACCTATCTTTTGGAAGAGTCTTTCAAATCAAAAGCGCACCACATTAGGTTTTGGCACAAAGCAAGAGACTGAATGTTTTTCCCTGTAGATCATCAGTTTAGTTAAACTCTGAGTTTAAATTATGACATATGGACTGATGATGCCGTCACTCAAGCAGCTGTTAACGGCACATTCACATGGCCCCCTGAGATTGACCTCAGTCACTGCTAACATTAGTTGGCTGTACCTTTCATTTGTTTGTTCATTCAAGAGAGCACTTATAATGGCATGTGTGGGTGCAATTTATCTATAACCTTTCATCTACTTTTTGGTCACCTTGTATGGTCAGTTTGCACGCATGTGAGAGAGCGGAAGAGCGTGTACTCGTGATCCTTGTTTGGTTATGTGTGGGATCTTGTCTCTTTCACATCATCCTCTCTTGGGATGGTTTTGATCAGTGGTTCTAAACTGGTTTTATTTCAGGATCTAGACTGTTCGTGACCCAATCAACCCTCTAGCTGAGAACAACTGGGTTTGATGCACCCTAAATCTCAGTGTTGTGTGTTTCTGTGGTCGTGTGGGAAAGACTAGTGGTTATGATGTTGATGGCGTCAGCTGAAGAGGCTGATTATGTTGTACAGATGTTGCATGACACTTTTTAGATGGGTCAATATAGAGTGTCCATGATAAGGAAAAATCTTTTGAAAATCTAGTTTCACATGTGCCAAGAACTGTAATATACTAAACTATTTAGAAAATGTAAAATATTAATATTTTCAAAAAGAGAAAGAAGAAAAAGCAAGGTAAAAATTTTAATGTAACAAAGTTTTTGGGGAGTTGTGCAACATCCTAAACTAAATTTGACATGCAATGAAAGGGTTAAATTATCTGATATTTAAAAAGATTTATTGACGCAGTCATGAAAGTTCATAATTGATATAATTTCCTTTTTTAATTAATTAATTAATTTTTTATAAAGTTTCTGCATGTTGGTCACACCACATGACTTTGCCTGACAAAATAAAGCAGTTTTGTTGAAATTGAAATAATTTTTAATTTTTATGAAAGTATAAATATTTCAGCTTTTTTCAATAATTTAATTAACTTTTATCTTCATTACAATGTTCTGACATTTTTGACTACTTCTCCCCAAAAATATTAAAATGCATTTTAAATTCAGAAATCAAAAGCATACACATCATATAAAAAGGTGTATTCAAGTCATTCTACGTATGAAATTGCATTCGCAATGTGTTTTTTAAAGTGCCCCTATTATGCCTTTTTTAAGGTTCAGACTAATTTTGGAAGTCTCCTACAACAGGTTTGCATGCAAGGTCAAAAAACACTTTCGTTTTCTCATAAAATACATTTAATTTCACCTCAGTTCTCAATGTTTTGTAAACGATTCGTTAGAAGCAGTTCAAAGAATCAGTCTCTCTAAACCCCTCCTTTCCATGAGCCTACACTGCTCTGATTGGTCAGATGGCCCAATCCTTTGTGATTGGTCTACTGCGCGCACCGCTTGCCCATTGCCATAACTGAATGACAGCTATTAATTCGCAAGACATTGTATACAATGTATGGACAGAAAAGATAGAATCGATTTTACTGTATCAATTCGAGCCCGAGTCCGACGATGAAACGTCTGAAGTAGTCGATCAACCAGAAACTGATTCGCAATCACGACTGGAGTACGACATTTCCTTGTGATAAGTGTCACCTTAGTTTGCGTTATTTATAAGACGTGATAGCAGCGTCACTGTTATACTTTATATAGGTGCACCTGTGGGAACTGTATCAGAATGCCAAGCGAAGCTGAAAACCTCTTACATAAGATAAACATTTAGGCCAGATGTGTACACAGACATTTTCATCTTGACTATTAACAAAGTAAAAAATGGCTAAATCATTGTTTGACATTACAGTGGGTGTTTACTGTTTACAGAGAGAATACTTCAACTAGTTAGCGCAGACTAGCATCTTAACATCCTATTACAATACAGATAGAGCTCCACTCTACTGTAATAATAAAAACGCAGGGGAAAAAAAAACGTTTGATGTGCAGCTATGTAAGCGAACCGAGCCTTCAGCTATGTTGTAAACTCCCACATTAGCCGAGCACAAACGTGAATAGCTGATAATGCATTACACTTCGTAAACAAAAGTTGTGCTCCATCCTTGATCATTACTCCAAGTAATAAGGCAGACAAGCTGCATTAATTGACACATTTTTAGACAATATTGGACCCTCATCTGAATAGCAGAACTACAGAAACGTGAGTTAGCCGGTTAGCAGTAGACAGACTAGGGTGTACGTTACGCAACTTAACGTACAAAACTACGAATTTTGAATGATCGCTAGAAAATATAAACATCAATAATTAATCATACTTACAGGTTGAGATTCAGAGGAGCAAGCTGGTCCCTATAAACTGGGCTAGATCCATATTTTAAGACCAAGCGTTTTGTGAATCCTGTGTTAAAGTCCCCGAGGTTTGAGAAGCAGTCGTCAGTTAAATGACGGGAACACAGCAAAAGATTGTACTGCTGTGGTATTGTTGAAAAAAAAAAATCTATTTTTCCCTGCACACGCAAAAAGTGGGCGGACAACACTAATGCTGTGGTATTGTGATTAGGTTCAAATTTGGTACAAACCATGGGGAAATTTGAGCTGTGGTGCATGGTTAAGATATCTCTGGATTACAGTCAGGACATTTTCCAAAGGGGGAAATTTCCAAAGGGGAAACTTGAACTGCGTTGCATAGATAAGATATCTCCGGAAGGGGGATTAGGGCTGTGTGGTGCAGTTTGAGGTGTCTTGGCAAAAGGGGAGATTGAAACTTTGTTTATCAGTTTGAAGCAGTCCTGTCGTGCGAGGAAGATCCATTCAGATCTGCTCTGATGGATAGATCCGTTTAGATCCACTCTGACGGACAACAACAACAAAAAAAACTCCCTGAGACTTCCTAGCTGAAAATAATCCATCCAGATAGCAAAATTCTCTGTTTTTACTGTTATTTCTATTCCTTATGTTCTATTTTTATTATTCTTCTTTATGTAAAGCACTTTGAATTACCATTGTGTATGAAATGTGCTATACAAATAAAATTGCCTTGCCTTGCCTTGCCTAATGTTTCGTTTCGTTGTGATGTCACAACGAAACGGCTTGGGATTCGTTTTACAAACAACTCATTTAAATGACTCGTAGTCGACTCTTACTTTTGAGAGACAATAACTTTATATACGGTGCACTTTCAGATTTAAAACTTTGCAGGATGTTTTCATTCACTTAGAGCTATGTTACACATGAAAGGCAATTTTCAAAAATCCATAATAGGGGCACTTTAATAAATTAAAGGCGCAATAAATGATTATACAGAGTTTATGTAGACAGATGTCAGTCACAAAGCACCACAAACAAACAGCAGCCACCTTTTACAGTTCCTCCAAAACAACAAGCTTATGCTGCGTTCACGCCATAACTAATAATTAAGAGATGGAAACCCGTGACATTCTAACCTGAGCTGTTCAGTCAGAGAATTCAGAGAATTATGTGTTTCCATGTCAATAGTATCAACACCGAAATGAATCTGCAGCAGTCAGGTACAAGCTCTCTAAGTTGTTTATGTTCATTATTATTGTAATGTTATGTGCTTTGAGACATGAGGTACTTTACCGCCGTCTCTCGTGACGCTTTGCCGAGAGCAGCTGTGTGCGNTTAATAAATTAAAGGCGCAATAAATGATTATACAGAGTTTATGTAGACAGATGTCAGTCACAAAGCACCACAAACAAACAGCAGCCACCTTTTACAGTTCCTCCAAAACAACAAGCTTATGCTGCGTTCACGCCATAACTAATAATTAAGAGATGGAAACCCGTGACATTCTAACCTGAGCTGTTCAGTCAGAGAATTCAGAGAATTATGTGTTTCCATGTCAATAGTATCAACACCGAAATTAATCTGCAGCAGTCAGGTACAAGCTCTCTAAGTTGTTTATGTTCATTATTATAGTAATGTTATGTGCTTTGAGACATGAGGTAGTTTACCGCAGTCTCTCGTGACGCTTTGCCGAGAGCAGCTGTGTGCGTTCATGTGTTTTGGAGGAGGCGTGGGCCGCGTGGCTTTGGACAGCGTTTTGCAGGGAGGATAGAATCGTATGTTTTCAATTCTAGCAGGCTAACGTTAGCATTTCCCAGATCACCTACTGCACCTTTTAATAGATCCAGACCAAAAAAAAAAAGGCAGGAATCAACTGTGTGTGTATATATGTGACTGTACAGAATGCAATTTTGTTGACCCATATCTGAAGCACCAAGTGAAAGAGATGGATGAAAAGAGAGCAGTGAATGGCTATTTACACGAAGGCTGTGCTGAATTTCACTAATTTAGGTCAAGGCCACAAAAACTGGTGCTTGCTGACTGCAGAGATTGTCTCATTGGCTTACAGTCATGGCGAAGATCAACATCAAAACGCAAGTTTCTCTCTCTGCTCTGAAACAAGATGTTTAGAGATCACATGACTTAACACTTGAGCACAAACCATGTCACAGTTGAGCAAGCTTGTAAGAGCGAGCTTCCCCTCTCTTACCGCACACACACACGTGCTCGCTCACAGCTGCGTGGGGTGTTTATTTTGGCGTACACTTCAGAAGAATGGGAGTGCCTGTAACAGGAGGGTTGCTCTTTCTTTTTCTTGCTCACACACCCAGAGATATGTCAACTTTGGTCCACTGTTGTCTGTCCTACATGGAAACAAACACCTCTTGTATTGGACTTCTCCGTTGGGGAAACTTCAGTACATAACCTGTTATTAACATGCAACATTGGTACCGTTTGTCTTGCTTTTTTTTAGTAGGTCTCTTCTGTTGTGCATAATGATAGGGATAGTCCCTTCTGACCTACCCACAGACTGCACACGGATCATCATGAACCATTTGATGCATGAATATTGTGAAACTGCAGGAACCAATCTGATTGGCTGACTTTGATATTGATGGGAATCAAAGTACATTTTCATCTGTCTATGGCCACAGCTAACTATTATTTTCATAATCGATTTGATAATGATCTGTCGATTATTTATTTGATTAATCAGATAAAATAACCCCTCAAAATGATTAATATTTTGTTTAAAAATTTCACATCCTGCCCAATTTTGTCCTCTAAACGATACGCAATATAAAGACTATGAAAACAAATACAGTTAATAATTTTAAGTTAAAATTTGCAGAAATTATATAGAACCGATATGCAGAACCGATATTTATTTACTGTAATACTTCTGTTTTTGACACGATTACAACACCACTTAACTAAACAAACCATTTTATTTATAACAATCACTCCCTCCTTGCATAGAAAACAAAACAAATCTTTTTAAAAAGCATCAGCAGCAACACTGATGTTAACAATGTTGATATGAGTCAGGAGTCATATCAACTTTGCAGAAATATAAAACTTCATTTTAAACAGTTTTAGTAGATTTATAAGCTGTTTAATAGGCTAAAGAGTGAAGAATAATTCGCTGGATAATATGTTAAATAACAATAATATGCTCTGGAATATTGGAATATAACAAAACATCGTATTTTATTGCATTTCTCAACTGGTATGATATATCTGAATTATTAATAATGTTTTTGTCGTTCAAGATTATGAAATATCTGCTGACAAAGTGCTGTTTATCTATGCATACACAGAACCATACTCACACTGCGATCGCTCGTGGAGATAATAAATAATTAATTCCCATAGAGTTGTTTACTTGGATGTTTATTAGCGAATTAATAGTTATATAGTAAATGTTTATATAATTACGGTGTTTTAAACAAGTGAATCTTGTTAAAAGTTACATGCGGTGGCTGAGCATCAACCCGCTGAGTGAACAGCAAATTGCAGATGACTTCACGAGACTAATGATGAGCATTGACAACAGAGAGAGAATTAAATTCAGCGCTTTTATTTCCAACTTGTGCTCATTCATGGCTGTATTTAATTCATGCAAAGTTACATCTTTATTAGGACAGGACTTGACAGATTATCTTACGTGACTCCGTGAGCTTGTCTCTATTTCTTAGAGACAAGCTGCATAAACTAGCTACATTTCAGGCATTTATGTAACATATCTAATTTGTGCGTTAATGGCTGTTATGTAGGGCTGGGCGATATATCGCATGCGATTGTCACGCGCATTTCGTCAGTAAAGCTGGTTCCCTGATTACCTCTAAATCGCCATCACATGCTTTTAAATGGAGCGGCATTTAATAGACAGAACCGTAGTTCACTGACAAGCTACGCAATATCACGTTCATTATCACAGATGAATCGCCTTCGATAATGAACGCGATATTGCGTAGCTTGTCAGTGATCTACGGCTCTGTCCATTAAATGCCGCTCAATTTAAAAGCAGGTGATGGCGATTTAGCGGTAATCAGGGAACCGGCTTTACTGACGAAATGCGCGTGACAATCGCATGCGATATATCGCCCAGCCCTACTGTTATGTTAAATAAAGTTTACTAATTACAGCAAAGCAGGTAAGTATACTTTACCTGTGCATGCTGTTGTCTCGTCTCCCCTCAGATGCGCTGTAATGGCGATCCTGCGCGCAATTCTCAAAACACCCACAAGATGGCGGCGTTTATCGGTAAATCCGATATTACAAAACCGATATCCGATTATGGTAAAATGCTTAAATATCGGGGAAGATTTCGGTAAATCGATATATCGGTAGATCTCTATACAATGCAAGGATTCATGGGTCAAAAACAACAAAAACTATTCTATTAATTTATTACTTTTTTTTTGTTGTTGTGGGGCCAGTGAAAATTGAATCATTGAATTTATTGAATCGATTTGAGTATCGAATCAAATTGAGATCTTGTGAATCGGAATTGAATCAGGACACTTGTATCGATATCCAGTCCTATATACACTCATGAGGGGTGAGGTGCCTGTGCTGCGTAGCATGTTTGTGAATATGGGGGCGGTGCTATCAAGATAGGGGTGTAATTAGGGCTGGACGATTAATCGAAAAGTAATCGAAACCGAAATTCAGAACCTCTAACCGACGTAATTTTCCCATGTCGGTTATTTCGTTTTTTTAATCCTGTTAATACTTCCCCTTAAAAACATACTACCGCGTGTGTAGCCACGTGACTCTGCCCCGTCCAGTCAGTGGCATAAAAGCAACACGGAGGTGAACGCCGGTTCAACACATAGTGATGGCGTGCGAGCGGTGAGCCTTGCGTCTTCACTAAGGTTTACCAGTTTGGACATTCAAGCGATTTTAGACGATCGGATGTGTATTATATCGAGCTACCGCGCTCGCGCAGCTGCCAGCTGCATTGTGGCACCAACACTCATACAAACAGTAGCTGCACATCAGGTGAAGATCGCGCGCTGAGAGGAACGCAGAAACTAGTTGTCAGCGCTGACCTGTGATTTATCACTAAAGTAGCTTAGAAACTCAAAACTTATTATAGCATATATTTTTCTACTTTTGAAGGAACTATTTACAACCCACAGCTTCAAAATTAATAGAGAGACGGTATGACTAATTCACACATGCTCTTATTACTGGTACTGTGCTAATTTATCTGATTTACAACGAGCAGAAATCTGTAAGAAATGTTACAAACCACAGATAAAATAACTGCTGAAAGTGAGCTGTTATGTCAATATCCCACCTTTTAATAGTCAATCATATTTTACAGTATAAACCTTGTCAGTGAAGTATGAGGGCCCAAAAAAATAAATAAAAAAATAATCGTTCGTTAATCGTTATCGAGGTAAAATGTTCAATTAATCGAGGTTTTAATTTTAGGCCATAATCGTCCATCCCTAGGTGTAATCCTTTTGGGTAGGGGCATGTTTGTTTTGGTGATTTCAAATATCAACTGTGTTACTCAGAAATCGCTTACTGCACCTTTAAATCATGCATGACTAGCATGAGTTTGAAAACGGCTTTCAGGACAACCATACATTCTGCTTTTTTCTTTCACTTTATATGCGATTTTAACTTATGGCACCAGAAGAACACACAATCCTAAACCCTTAGTAACAGTTCAGAGCTGTGATGTTGAAGGCAGCAGGCAGGTAATAATTTAATAAGTACATTTGACACTTTTAAAAGCCTCCAAAAAATGTGTGGCTGGCTTGTTTAATTCTGTTTATTCTTCTAAATATATACATATATGTCTGAGTGATATACAGTAAGTCTGGCCGATGTAAAGCTGTATTTTGCAGAGTCTCAGAGTCAGACAGTAGTGTGTTAGCCTGTGGGTAAGTCACAGCTCTCTCCCATGAGCCTTTGCTGTCCGCCATATGGAGATGATGAACTTGGACTGTCCTTGTGCTCACGTTTCTTCATTCTTCTCTTTTTCATTGTCTTTCACCTTCTTCGTTCTCCTCTCGCTGTTTAATCTCCTTCCTTTAATCTTCTTTTTTTGTAGTGTTTCTGGTGTCTACTGTTTGTTGGTGACTTAGCTTGTATAAATCTCTCCCTATTTCTTTTTCTCTTTCTCAGGCAGATTATCTTCCAATCTGTTCACCTGTGTTCAGTCCACTGCACTTAATACAATCAACAGCTCTCTCTCGCGCTCTCTGTGTGTGTGTGTGTGTGTGTGTGAGAGAGAGAGAGAGATTAGTCTTCAGTGTTGGGTTCTTCACACATTGCCATGAGAGAAATGTGCAGTTCATTAGGCCACCTCAGTTTACTGCCAGAACACGCGCACACACACACAGGTTTGCAACACAGGATTGTGGGTAACGCCCTGTGTAAGGTCTCAGAACTCAAAATTTCCTCCATGTTCCTCATAACATTCACATCCTCTCTACTGACCTCACGTCACTACAGAAGTTTTGTATTAATATACTGATTGCATCTTAATTCACATACACTACCTACTAAAAGTATGTACTTTGCTGGGAAATTACGTACTTTTCAGCATGTACTATCACAAAATGCAACTTTATACCATGCTCATTCCACATCAGTGTCGAAACTTTGCAGGCATGTTCATGACCTTAATGAGAACATTTCACAACATTTCAAGAACCACCGGTTAACCAGTATTACTGACAACTCAAAATTAGAATGGGTCCAGTTGACCCGCAACATTAAATAAAGGTTGATGCATCACAAGAACCACGTTCTATTCTATTGTTGTTGTCCATCTAAATTTTTTTTTAACCATAAGAAACCTGTTATTATCAAGATCTGGTGACAAGTCAAATTATTCAGGGCTTTCTTAAGACTAGTTTGTTGACAAGTCATGATTCATTGACAAGTCAATTTTGAAAATGCATATTCCTACTGTTTTTAATTTGTTCTCATAAATTTCCGATTTAAGATGCACTAATTCGAATTACTTACTATTACTACTGCACTGACTTTTTGTTGGTAATGCAATTTGAGAGACAGCCTATGTGCGTCTGAAATTGCAAGCTCTCTGAGTGGCTACTACATTTGATGTGGAACGAACTTTGCGACCTTTAAAAAAGTGTGTTCTATATAATATAATTGCATGTAGTATGAATAGTAATCCTGTGCGAGTGACATTCATTTAACACTCGCGCCACTCTGCTCGTCACAGTAACATTAAAACGACAGTAATTTGAACAATAAAAGCTAAAGCCACCTAAAAAAAAGTGGGACCCAATTTGCCTTGTTGACATTTTCATGTGACCTGCCAGCACTTCATTGCCATTCACAAATCCTTTCCAGTGGCCACATGGGATAGTATTTGGATTCGCACTTCAGAAACTCTGTGGAGGTAGTAGATCCTTGTACTTTTCCCCTACCGTTTATGAATACTGTAGGCCAAGGGTTCTCAACACTGGCCCTCGAGGTCCACTCTCCTGTAGAGTTCAGTTCCAACCTTGATCAAAATGAAAACTCGAAGACCTTGATTAGCTTGTGCAAGTGTGTTTGATTAGAGTTGGAGCAAAACTCTGCAGGAAAGTGGACCTCAAGGGCCAGGGTTGAGAACCAGGCCAATTCACAACTGGCAAATGACACATTTGTTGTCCAGATCATTGCATTATTTCTGCTCGGCGCTTGTTTTCATCAAGTGCACATATTGAATTGCTGTTTCTTGGGTCTTGAATTGTCTGAGAAGGGATGTGCTGTAATCTGGTGACCATTGCCGTTGGTTGGTGTCTGACAGTGCTGTGTGAATTGGCTTTAAAAAATCGGACATACTACTCCTTTGACCTACTATATAGTAGGGAAGTAGGCATATTTAGACACAAAGCCTGTGTGCGGCTTTCCATCTGTATTTTGGAAAAGGTGTAAAAAAAAAAGTCTCCCACTGTCTTTCTGTCCCTTGTTGAATCTGATTTTAATGCGTCATTAACAACTTCACATCCTCCAATGGTCCCAAAGCGATAAGAAGATGGGAAATGTCTTGTATCCGTCTTTCTCTTCTTTATCTTCTTCACCTCACAATGGCCTTTCATGTCCACTGTGTTTTGCTGTCAGGCGTTTTCCTGTTGTTCCTCTTGGGCTTTTATTTGGCTTCTGCCTGGACACGTCGCTCAGAGCCTCAGGCGTCTGCCCAAACAAGTCAAACACGCGCACACACACTCACTGGAGGGGTGTGGGGTGGACCCGGAGTTACCCATTATTTGTCCTGCCGAGAGAATCAAATGCTTTGAGCAAGTCTTTGTCCTATCTGGGAGTGGACGGGCTGTGAACATGCACATGCAGGCAGAGAACAATGTGTTTTCTATATTTAGGAAGTTCAAATCAATGTTTTGAGGCTGTAACATATCCTGTCCAAGCCTGTCATGCAGTTGGTTTTTGGGGATTTTATCTGTCTTTGTGTGACACGTGCATGACGACGGCCTTAAACGTGGTTCGAAGGCGTAAGAGTGTACTCTCAAAGGGGGGAGGTAGAACAAGAACAAGAGGGGAAAAGAACTGAGGAGTGTGGGGTGAAGAAATGATACAGCTGTTTGTTTAGCCACAGCTGTTGTTCTTCTTCACACACACACACACACACTTGCGCACACACACAGAGACAATGAAACATTGTTCTGTGACCGTCAGATTGAGAGGAAAAATACAAAAAGATAGAAGGGTGAAAATATAATGGTTGCTGTAATGAATGGAGTAAATCACAGATGTTTCACACTGAATTGATGATGGGCTCATTTGAATTGTGTCGGTAAAGGTGTGGTCACATTTACAAATGCTCTGTCTCTCCAGTAGGAATTAGGGATAGGGATTTTTCCAAAATATTGTATTCGAATATTTGGGCTCGTAAAAAACGAGTATTCGAATATTCGTTTATTTAAATGACGTTAAATGAGAAGGACGTTATTTTTTTTAATTCATCAAGATTTTGTAACCATTTCTGAGCAAGCTTACGATAAGGCAATATACACAACAAACTTACGTTATATACATAAGCTTACGTTTCTTTTAGTTCAAAGCATACAATATATGCAAACAAAAAAATATAAAGAACAAAAGTATTTAAGCTCAAGCAGCGCAAACGGGAAAAACGCTAATAAAGCAACGCCAGTTATCGTACAAAACGTACATAATACACTTGAGTCAGTATATGGTTATCGTGTTCATATTGTTTCACATGTTCGTGTTGAGAAAAACAATAATATCCACATGCTCGGGTGAGAAAACGAGCTGCCCTGATGAAACAAAGATAACGAAAAACATAACATTAAGTTTCTAACAGCAGCACTTTGTGTTTTCTCTTCGTAAATATGTCTCCCTCGACGAAACTTAAAGGAAGCATATGTCTCAAAATCATTTTGCTATCAGATAAGTTATCTTCTTTGCTCACTCGGGGGTAAAGCTGCGCTTACCTGTCGTGAATGCAGTGATGGACAGCTGTCTTTCCTCATTTGACTGGTGTTTTGATTTCATGTGCTTTCTCATTATGGTTTTGATATTATGATAACTCTGTTTCATTAAATCATTTGATCAGAAGTAATTACATTTTGTAAGATCATTTTCATCCAAGTAATTCCAAAATATTGCGAGGCAGACAACAACATTATGTGATGATCAAATAAAATAAACTTGTTAAACACGCTCCACAGCGCATGTAGTTATAACTGCAAGTTTATAACATATAGTATTTATATTTTTCGAATATTAATTACAGGTTGAATATTCAAATATTCGACTATTTGTGCACACCCCTAGTAGGAATCTGCACATCCAGAAGTTTAGCATGAATAGGGCTGCACGATAAATTGCAATTACCATGAAATTGCATCAAACCGATTTGGCTTAGTGCGATTATGAAATTATTTTTTTATGCACAGCTTGTCAGTGAAGCGCGGCTCTGTGATCCGTAGTAAATGCTTCTCCATCTGAAAGTACTGCGAGTTTGACGTGCATTTGGAAAAGCAACACGCGTCAAACATATATCCAAACATGAGAAGCATTTATGAACCTCTTTTCCAACAAAAGACAACATTTAATAAAGTTTTTACTCCAAACTCACTTCATAACATCATTTGAGTGTTTGAAAATATTCTTCTGTGAGATGATGTTGCCTCTTACACAGAATAAGGCACACAAAATATTATTTCATAGTATTCTATACAGTGATAAAGGCTGTGTCGTTTAGCACTGAATTATAAATATACTTTATTGTCATGAAAATACCCGAGAAAGCTTGAAGAACTCAGATAAACCATATATTGTCGTAGTCGTGTGTTTTTTAGTCATGTTTAATCAATCAAAGCGTTTCAATCTTCTGTTTATTCAGCTACAGTGATAGTGTTTACTTGAATTCACCTCATTGACAAACAGAAAGCTGCTTTGTTTGAAAGTTTGAGTTCAGTGTGAGCTTCATGCATCTCTACGCTATTGACAGTGGACAATGTATCTTCTTTTGCCCATGAAATTTAACTGAAAAATCGCTAAAGTGACTGCACTTTGTTAACCACCTAGAACAGACTAGTGATGCCCTAACTATCCAGAACAATCTAGCATAGTAATGGTGTTTTTTTTTTGTAACACACACTCCTTGCCCTGGTGACCTCTGAGAGAGCAAACAGATTTGGGTCACTGAGAGTTTGCGTTCCTCTTCACTGAACTATGTTGTTAAAGAGAATTCACAAGTAGTGGAGACAAAATCCACACCCGTACACTTCCTGAGGAAACCCCTCACTTCAGAAGACCCTCATTGAACAACAAGGGCAATAATGTAACACTAAGTGCAATTTCATGTAAAATAGTCTCTAAATCACTTTTTCTGTCTCCACATATTGGATAAAATATGCTTGACTTCAGTTGCTTTTGACAGTGTAAGGTATGATGTATTGATGTTTTGGCCCTGTTTTTACCTGGTATTAAGATGCATTTTGGTTGATCGGATCACAAGTGGACGAGGCAGACACATACCCGTTTATACTTGGTATTTTAATCCGTCTCTTTTGTCCACTTTCAACCACTTCTGTCCAGATTTCTTCGAGGGGAGGGTCTATGGGTGGGAAAATGTATGGGCTTTTTCAGATCTTTTAATCTGATGGACAAAATAAGCTTGCGCAATTTACATATAAATGCTACCGGAGACGACGGAAAAACATATAGAGAGCAACTTTTGTTTCTGCTCTGACAGCCGCAAGACCAACTGAACGCTGTGAGTGTGTATCAGAAATCAGGAATGGTGAGAGAACATTGTGATTGGTACATTTTTAGTTTTCAAACCAAATTTGTGTCTTCAGCCGACAAAGTTTAAATCCCGTCTGGGAAGAGGTAAAAGACTGTACTTTCTTTTTTAAAGCAGAGGCTCTGTCCTTTCTTTTGATATATTGTATGTTCATATATTCATACAACAAAAATTCTGGGGGCCATGAAAATTTTGTGAAAATGATCAAAAATGTTGGCAGTGGTTGGCAACTTAAAAAAAAATAAAAATGCTCGCGGGGAAGAGTTAAAGTCATGCAAAAATTATATTCAAACTCAAATCATTTTAATATTTTCCAAACGCATAAGTACATGAGATAATCATTGAGCTGTCAGCCACAATGTCACAGAAATATAGGGGCCATTCCTTAAGTAGAATCCCTGTTTGCTCGTTGCGCATCGCCATCATAATATTTGGTTAGGAAAAAACTCTGATTAACTTCGGTAAAGATACTTTTTATTGTGTGTAATGGCATTGCTTAGCATCTGATTAGTACACGTCAAACTGGTCGGGATTTTCTAACACATTTTTTGATAGCGCCACAGAGCATCTTTAATGAAATAATGAGACTTTAATCGTGATAAATGAATAGAGTTAGCTATTGTTACATGTTAACCTGTTGCTAAGCTAACAAGTGTTTTACTCTAAAAAGTATGAAATGTTTTCATTTATAGTTCATTTCTCTTGTATAATACACCATCTTGGATTTTAGAAAGTTTGTAACCTTTCGGAGCAGCCTTGACGTAGGCAGGCTTTGGAACTGACACACTTTCTTTCTTTTTAGAAAGACTTTAGACACACTTTTCTTTTCTTTTCTGTTAACTGTTTTCTGGGCATTGTTACTGTGATTGTGTTGAGTGTTCGCCCCAGCTGGCAGACGTCTTCCTGTGATAGAGGGATTGAGAAAAGAGGCGTGGAGTGAAAATATGATGATGACTCATGGAATTAATGTTGATTATAAATATACTGTTGAGATCCACAGAGGGAGTGTTAATAAGACACGTGTTGTCATAGGAAATTGTTAAGTTTGGACTTGCTTCACCATGACCAAAAGGATGCTATCATAGCAATATGTAAAAATTATTTGGGCTGAATTATTAAGAGGCAGCTTGTTGTCGAAGAACTTTACTAAGATTTTTAGTTTTGGTTTTTGGATAAATGAGCTTAATTTTGGTGTTTCAGTAAAAAAAAAAAAAAGGACTACAACAAATGGCTGGTAGGGACTACAACGAGCTTCTTCCTGGGTTGGTGACATCACAAACCCCAAAATGTACATAACCCTGCCCCCGGGAACACGCAACAAAGGGGGTGAGCCCATGTTGGGCTGCTTTAGAGAAGAGGAAGAGTTGTTGTAGTAGAGTGTTGTTGCCATGCGGTCATTTTACGCCGGACTGCTTCACAAACAAGGGTCTATGAACGCTGGATTTGCACAAAAGATTAACATGATGGCACATGCTAGTCCATGAGTTGAATCAACTCCACAGCAACTACATAAATGTATCCACTAATCATTCAGAAACATCCAGTTGCATTTTAAAAGTTGAAACTTCTTCATGAGTCTCTCCATCAGTGTCCGACTCCGGTTTGAACAATGTAAGGCTGAACACCGTTACTGACAATCCTCATTTTGGCTGCATGAGATTCTCCAGCTTTGTTGTTGTTGAGTTAAACCGAATCATGAGCTGGTAAAGCTCCGCCCTCTTCTGGAAAGGGGGCCGGGAGCAGCAGCTCATTTGCTTTTAAAGGGACACACACAAAAATGGCGTGTTTTTGCTCACACCCAAATAGGGACAAATTTGACAAGCTACTATAAATGATCTGTGGGTTATTTTGAGCATTCTGGGGACACCAGAGACTTACATTACATATTGTGAAAAGAGGAATAATGGGTCCCCTTTAACTTATACAACATTAAATGTAAAAGTACTCTTTAAGTAAATTATTATTAGCAAACAACTACTTAATAGTAGTTCAGCCGAAAAATAAAAACTGTAATTTCCTCACACAAATTTATTTCTTCTAAGGAACTCAACAGAAGATTTTTTTTGATTATCCATACAATGAAAGTCAATGGGGTTCAATTTTGTTAAATTGGATTTTTCATTAGATTTTGCTTTTTTCCCCCCATGTCAGGAAACAGGGCCATACAATCCCCTGACCATGTGTTCATCTGAACCCTCTACTGATTTCCTTCTAATCATACTCAGCTGGTGGACAGCTTTACAGAACAGCATGAGGGTTTATTCGGCTGAAGGCCAGTTTGGGGTCCATATGCCAACCCTTTTCTGAGAGTGAGACAGTATTGTCCCTTTTGGACATCCCTGTTGCATAATGCAGCTTCAATAAAGGTCAGAAACTGATCCATTGAAATGACCTCTGAACTCTGACATGTCACTTAATGGCCAAGTGAGACGTGCTGCAATGGTGATCCTATCTGAAAAGCTTAACTTCAAATCAGTGGATCAATAGTTAGTAATGCAGTCACAGTAATCTGAGGGTCAGGACTTCCTTTCCATGTCCTTGTATTGATTTCTAAACACATTGCTTATTATTTAGTGCCGTAAATACTGGTGGACCTTTGTGTGCGTTTGAATAACATGATGACATGGTGTGAGCTATGATTCATAAAATAAACCTTGAAGGATGTCTGTCTGAATGATTAGTAAAGTATTATTTACCATTTTTTCATAACCGATCTAATTCTAACACCTATATTCTGAGTATGTCCTTTTACAACCTAAACTAACCTTGTCATAAAAAAAATCGCAAATTAGCTGATATTATTAAGAGATTTATAGACTTTGACACAGTCACGATGGCCATATACAATCTAGACTAGAATATTAATATTCATTCAAATATTAATAAGCATATATACATTTTTATTTTTATTTATTTTTTAATATTATTTTTAGTGTTGTCAAAAGTACCAAGTCGGTACTGAAATTTAAAAAATGTGATGATACCAGCATTTCCCCCTAGCATTTTTCAGATTCCTTATCCGCTGATAGACGGATCCACTGATAGACGCATGCTTTCAAATGCTCCCGTTTGTATCTGTGTAAGCGCTCTGTGTCTGTGTCTTAGCATCAAAGAAAGATGTCTATTTACAACAAGTTTTGAAGTGTTGATCATTGTAGCCACAGACACAGACATATCTGTTGAGTGTGTGAACTCAATGGCCAATCAGAGGTGTTTACGAATCTGCTCAACAGTGCTCAGAATGCTAAGGGGAAATGCTGGTCTCATCACATTTTTAAAATTTCAGTACCAACTTGGTACTGAAGTCGGTATTTTTGACAACATTAATTATTTTTAAGCAAAAAAAAAAAGGTTTAAAATTATTTTAATGCGGTTTTAACATTATTATTATTATTAATATTACAAAAATTATTTTAATGCGGTTTTAACATTATTATTATTATTAATATTACAATATCAGGATTATTGCATCGCTCTGGAATTTTTTTGACCGCAAAAAAAAATTTTCGTTCGT
>RJVU01000170.1:1838509-1869752 GCA_003731715.1 Anabarilius grahami | reverse complement strand
TCCCCCTACACTACCCCTATCCCTAAACCTAACCATCACAGGAAACATTCTGCATTTTTACATTTTCAAAAAAACATCATTTAGTATGTTTATTAATCCATTTCCCTCGTGGGGACCGCTGGCTGGGCCCCACGATGTAGGTGATCTCAGGTTTTTATTACATCGTGGGGACATTTGGTCCCCACGATGTAATATAAACAAGAACACACACACACACACACACACACGGGACACATTGAGAGGGAACACATGTAAATAAAGGTGGGAAAATCTGAGTTGTTCAACCACTTGAACTTATTCCTTCAGGCTCAGAGTGTCTGTTCTGTTACACTGTTTCCCCGGCAGGTTGAAACAAGACAGCGACACCTCCCACGTTCTTTCTCATCCGGATCTGTCCCTCGCTCTATTCCGCCTTTCATTCAGCCTCCTCCATGCCTCTGAGCGTCTTTCCACGATCTCTTTCAACAACCTTCCGAGATCTCACACATTAATCATTCCCATCACACCATCAGGCTCACCACGCAAACACTCAACCCAACATTCCCTTGCACTTGTGAAGGTGATGTTACCCTTCTGACGTGTACAGTGGTTATGAACATCCACAATCTTTACCGTCAGTCATTAAACCACAACGGCCTGTACATTTATGATCTTTATATGCAGTTTTACACTGGTGTTCAGTCGTCCACAGATGGATCGAACAAGATTATATCATAAACAGACAGGGATATGTGTCTGCAGAGAGCTCTGTAGATTTACCTGTCACTTATTATTCAACAAATCCCCTGCTCCTTGTTTATTAAATATTTTTGCAAATTTGATTAGACTGTCAGCTATTAGTACTAGTATTGTACTCTTAGTTCACCTTGAGACATTTTTGTTTCAAACCAAACTGCAGAATGTTTCAGATCAGAAAATACAAAAAAAGGTTGCAGATTGCTCATTTTCTGTTGTCGGCTATCACCAGACCAAGATCAATTTAAAATTGAACATTGGTCTGGGGAGTCTGTATGTATTTTCTACTGCACAAGAGGCGTGATCAACGAGCATTATTCGCGCAGTTGGATAGTCCTTCAACCAATCAGATCAACGATCCGGGTGACGTACTTTGCAGAGTGACGCGAAAACTCCAGACAGGTTTAGTTTGTATTGGTTTGTAGCATTGATCAGCGGTTTGCAGAAGCAGCAATGGCATCGAGCGATTTTTGCAGGTTGTGCAAAAAAAAAACATGAAAGTGAGTGGTATTTACACCCACTCGAGTGATTTGTTTGCTAAACTAAAGAAGTCATTCAGCATCGTCGAGAGGTTAAAAGGAATTGGATTGACGGTCGTGCTTGCCGTCGCTTCTCTACCGTCATCGTGTTATACCCGCCAATAGCGAGCAAGGTGGATAAGCCAGTCTGTGACTGGTTCCCGCAAAAGTGTAACAGAAGCAGTAGAAATGAATGTACGGGTTTCCAGACTGAGTTGCCGGGCGAAATCAAATCGCCGGCAGATCAGGCTGGGTTTACCCAGTCTACATTTTCTGTGCTGATTCCACAGATTTCCTCTTAAAATTGATATAAACATGGTAAAATCAGTGGTGGAAATGGCCGAGATTCATTGGGGGGACCCGAGTTGAGGACATATTTTGTATTTTTAAATCCCACTATATTAATGAATCAAATTTGCATAGTGTTTGGAGGCTATTATGTGGATCAAAGATCCACACGAAAGTGTTAAAGTTCATCCAAAAATGAAAATTTGCTGTCAATTTATTCACCCTCAAGCCATTTTAGATTTAGGTGACTCTTTTTTTCTTCATTTGAACAGTAAAGAAGATTTTTAGCTGAAACCGTGGTTCTTGGTGATTCATATAATTCAAGTCAACAGCTTCCGTCACTTTGAGAGCCAAAAAAACCTATACTGGCAATGTCATGAATTACTGTTGTGAACATGCTCGGGACCTTTTGCCGAGGCTGTGGATTACAGATAATAATGTTGTAAATAATGTTCAGTGTCTTGCACAGACCGATTTGTTTCGTTTCATAAGACCTCAATGTATCGTTTTTTTTAAAGCGACGGTACGTTAGCCATTGACTTGCATTATATGAATCACCTAGGACTAGCGTTTCAGCTAAAAATCTTCTTTACTGTTCAAATGAAGGAAAAAAAATCACCTGCATCTTGGATGGCCTGAGGGTGAGTAAGTGTGCTTTCACACTAGCACTTTTGGTGCGCACTCGGGTTCGATCCGTTTGGATGATGCACACCCGCGAACCATACCCGAGTCAGTTTTAAAAAGGGTGGTCTGGAGTACGGATCATGTGAACTCCGGTATGGTTTGCTGCTGATATGAATGCAATCGTACTAACTCGCGGAAGTGAACCTCTATTAATGACGTATGATTTGATAAAAATGTGTGATTGTTTGTGTTTCACTCACTTTCCTGACAAGCGTGACTGACACACTGCAAGCAGAGAGCAGCGTTGCCAACTGCTTTCAATTAAAAGTAGCTAAAACTGGAAGCTAAATGTCACTAGATGAAATCATCATGGCAAATTCATTGATCTATATAAATATGAATAGAGATCAGTGGGCAAAATAAGAATCTAAATAAGGTTTGTCCCTAAACTTTTGAAAAAAGTCTCAAAAGGGGTGGGGAAGTCACTAAATCTAGTGACAAAATCCTTAAATTGGCAACACTGGCAGAGAGCTGTATATCATTCTAATTCTTCAGAAATCATTCTAATGTGCTGATTTTCTGCTCAAGAAGCATTTCTGATCATTATCAGTTTGATTATTTTTGATTATTATATGTTGAAAACATGTACTGCTTTAATATTTTTTAGAAAACTGATACTTTTTTCAAGATTCTTTGAATAGAAAGTTCAAAAGAAAAGCATTTATTTGTAATATATTTTTTTTAATGCATGCAAGTGGCTAGAGATATGTAGAATTTCATATTTTTGCGGTTTGAAATCTGCAGTGGTCTGTGGGCGACGGTTTCGTGTGGGTCTGTTTATGAAGCAGTTTGGGTGCCTTAGCATTTTTCTTTCTGTGGAGTCATCCTCTTATTGCCATGGTAACATCATGGAAACAAAAGCTATAGCTACATATGTTGAGAATTTAATATTTATTTTCTGTGGAAATTCTGAGTCATACATTTTTTTGCATTTATCGCATGACTTATGATCTCGTTGACAATCCAGTAAGAACACATTTCAATTTGTAGGTTTTTTGATCGCTTTCACAATTACTAGCCTGGTGACATGGTGTTTGGGTTACTTCTTTGATATCAGTGGGTTACCACTCTAAACCGTTTAAGAGTGTCACATTTTTGCCTGTTTGTGACATGCCAGAGCGAATGGCTTCAGTTCAGCCTTCAGTCTATAGACTGAGGAAGCTTGTTCTCCTTAATATGCAGTAAATGTTTTGCTGGCTTGAGCCATGTGATGTTATTAAAGCTTATTTTCATGTATGTGAGGGAAAGAAAGCTTGACGTCTTGCTTTGCACCTGGCCTGTCCCACAGTGCGATGTGGTGGGGGGTGTCTGGTGTCTGTCGTGTCCTAAACAATCCTCTCTAATGACCCCACACTGACCTCTCTGAAACTTCAGCCGCAGCCCATTTCCTTAAACACAAGCAGCTTCTGTTGTTTTTAGTCCTCTTTACCGTATGTACAGCACCACCTAGTGAATTTCTCATTGATACACAGTTTGTCTGTCATATACACAGTGTTTCTTATATGGCCTCTTTCACACTTTAAATGACTAGTTTAATAATTTTGTCCACAGACGATGTTTATAGTGTACATTCATAACAGGAAAATTCTGTCTATTTAACAAAAGTCATCTCCACCACATCTCAAATCACCATTCATTTTGTGGTGAAAATTGACATTTTTAAAACTTTACCAAAAAACAACAACAACAGACTCCTGTGTCTTGCTGTGGCAGATTTCATTACTATAGCATTTTATTGATCCTAAATATAGCCTACTCAATTAAAGTGATAGTTCACCCTAAACTGACAATGTATTTACTCACCCTCCATGCTATGGAAGAATTCACTGTTTGGTTACCAACATTCTTCAAAATAGATTATTTTGTGTTTCGCAGAAGAAAGTCAGTCAGTTTTGGAATGACACGTGAGTAAATGACAAAATTTCACTTTTGGTTGAACCTATCCCTTTAAGTAAAATATCCTGCTCACATTCAAAGGTGATATTTACCTTGATTTTACTTTTTCATCACACATCTCAAAGTTCATATTTCATCTCAAGGTCTTCAGTGTTGCAAACAATGTCATTTTAGCATTATTTATTTACTGTTATATTTTGAATAATATTTTGAATTAGCTTCTAATTTTTTTTTTTATTAATTTTTTGTATATTTTTTTATTTTATGTGCTTTTGCTGTTTTTATAAATTTAGTTTTTAAGTTTTATTTAGGTTTATTATTATTATTATATATTTTTTTTTTATGTATATCAAGTTCAACATGGTAACATTTTTGTTTAGTTCAAGTTTTAGCTTTATTTCAAATTCCAATATTTTTTAATAGTTTGAACAATTTATAACCACTTATACTAACTTTTGGGGGAAAAAAATCGCAGTGTTGTGGAAATGATGGCACAAATTGATATGATCTTTGTTGCACAATAAACACTGAATTTGTTTGTTCATTTAATTCTTTGTTTAGATCATAGTTTTAAATGTGTAATTTATTGATATTCTTTGTATTTAATAGATTTTCATATCAGGGGGTGAGGGTAAAACTATAAAATTTGTACTTAAAGGGCACTTGAAAAGTAACAAAACAAACAAAGCCATGGTAAAAAGTTGAAAATGAAAAAAAACAAAAAAACAATTGTAAAAGTCAACCCCTTACTGTATTTGAGAAAACTCTATATAGGCTAAACGCTGCAACTGTATTATTTGCTGCTTAAAACTCCTCTAGTCATAAGATAAAATGTGTTCGGTTTGGTAACGTTCTCTCGCTCTCTCTCTCTCCCTCCTTTTCTTTATCCTTCTTACGGCAGGTTTTGTTCAGCAGAGGATTTCGAGTGAATACAGCTGATCGAGTGCAGGGGAGGACACAGCAGAGCCGTCACGATGTGCATTTGACAAATACCCGGTAATTGAGTTCTCTCTGTGTTTGTGTGGTGTTCATGTAGCACACTGTATAAACTGTTGTTTTGCAGCCTTTTGGCAAATGAAAGCATTTGTGCTGGTGTTGTTTGCTATGTTTGTGTGTGACGGCTGAATTAGAGCTGTGATTAGGATTAGTCTGCAGTTTGGCAGTGCCGTAAAGTTGAACAAACTCTCAGCAACACCTGTTACTACACAACCCTAAATCACACACATGCATATACTAATGGCTCCGTAGCACCTGTTCACTCTCGGAGCAAAACACACATACACACACACACACACGCTGTCATTGTCAGTCCCATTACTGTCTGAACACCTGCTTGTTGTTTTCATGTGTAACCAAATGTTGACTGCGGTGTTTTGATAGTGAGGCCAGCAGTTGTAGTGTTTATCAATGTCACTGAGCACATTGTTCTTTGGTGGAGTACGGTTACATTGCTTCACAAAAACATTAGATTAACAACACACACAACCAAACATGACCAATGTGTGTGTGTTTCAGAGATGAGGATATTAGTGTTTCTTTACAAAGTGACATCGCCAACTACTGGCCTGGCAGCAGAATACAGAGTTTATACACGTTTTCGCGGATCCAAGTGAATGGGGATCGGTTTCACAGTGCTTTTCGTCTGTACGTGAAAAATGCAAAAGAAAACTTTTCTGTTTTTAGTACATCATTGTCTTGTAAACGTACCCTTAGCCTATGCCATTTTCAGATGTGTGAACAAAACTTTACTTTTATTTTGTAGCGTGCCTCCCATCTAATAATTGCAGTAATATTTCTGCTTTATTTTTAATATGAAACAAAGTCTCAGTTAGTCAATTTTATTACGAATTTCAAATAATAAATACCGTTTTTGCGCTCTTTAATGTGGCGTGACAGATCGCTGTAGCGCCTCCAGTTCAAGTGAAGCAGCAGCGTGAAATGCATGTTAGAGGTCTGCATTCCCCCATCAGATTTCTTGTGGCGCAGTTTCAAATTTCGGTAAATCTGACAATAGCCCGCTCCCGATATCCTTTGACAACAGCGTATCCACGCTGTACTCATTATCACCCACACAACCTTCTCTAAGGACTGTATTATGCCATGACAATGTGATGTTTGATCAATGTTTGATCCCCTTTGACTTTAAAACACATAAACTTTGACCTCAGGCATCTCAGAGCATGTTTATAAATCAGTTTTTCTGTCCAAAATCCACAGTCAAAAAATGGCATTGTGAGGCTTTTAGAAGATGTTTTGCTGATGCACTCAAGACTGGAAAGCATTGTTGAAACGATGCTAAACCTTTTCGAAGCTTTTTTTTAAGCCCACAGTTAGCTTCATACAAATTAAAGGGTTAGTTCATCCAAAAATGAAAATTCTGTAATTTATTACTCACCCTCATGCCGTTCCACACTCGTTAATCTTCGGAACGCAAATTAAGATATTTTTGTTGAAATCCGATGGCTCTGTGAGGCCTGCATAGGGAGCAATGACATTTCCTCTCTCAAGATCCATAAATGTACTAAAAACATATTTAAATCAGTTCATGTGAGTACAGTGGTTCAATATTAATATTCTAAAGCGACGAGAATACTTTTGGTGCGCCAAAAAACACGCGATCCGAATCATCCGAATCATGATTCGACACAAAAGATTCATAACGCTCCGAAGCTTCCTGAAGCAGTGTTTTGAAATCGGCCATCACTATATAAGTCATTATTTAGTTTTTTTGGCGCACCAAAAATATTCTCGTCGCTTTATAATATTAATATTGAACCACTGTACTCACATGAACTGATTTAAATATGTTTTTAGCACATTAATGGATCTTGAGAGAGGAAAGTCATTGCTGGCTATGGTGGCCTCACTGAGTCATTGGATTTCAACAAAAATATCTTAATTTGTGTTCCGAAGATTAGCGAAGGCATGAGGGTGAGTAATAAATTACATTATTTTCATTTTTGGGTGAACTAACCCTTTAAGGAAACACTCTTGATCACAGAGAATTTCGGTGTAACACAGGTAATAATCTATCCGCATGGTTTGCTCCAGTTAACATTTAGTATTCCTGGCTTTCGTTACACAAGTTTTGAGTTTGCAGGTTTCAGTATTGAATTGAATGCGTTACAATATTGGGTGGTGTATGCAAAGACAATAACTGGACCTGCTATGGGGTGTTTTGGCTACACACAAAAACTGTTATACAGCCAAACTTCTATAGCCAGGTTCATGAATAAAAAGCTGCTTTTCTACCATACAATTCCGTGCTGATCCAGCCCAGCCCAGCCGGTACGGATGTGGTTTTATTTTCCAATGCGGAGCGGATAACGGAGCTCTTTGGAATACAAATAAGAGTTTACAGATTGTACGATATCTTAACAGTGGATAACACTTTTTCCATAGTGTTATGGAGGATGATAAGAGATTTCTTTTAATTTTATTATTAACCTGTTACCGTTCTACTGTACTGCCCGCGGTACACATACCTTTAAAACGATACCAAAACCATGCATATACTCCAAATGGTTCAAGAACACACATTTACTTTGGGTATGCCTTTTTAACGCATTTTAGGCAAATTTTACGGGAATATTTACGTCACTCAAATAGCATTCTTGCCCAGCTATTATATTTATATCATCTGTGGACGGTGTAGTACCATCAATTGTTTGTCCAACCGTATCCCTAGGATGTCTGTCAACGTATGTTTTTACATACCCTCGCACACCTTGTTCGGGCAGACATACGTCATCAGCGCGTTTCATGCTATACAGAGTTAAAACAGAGGCCGGTCATGAACACCGCAACCAAAACTGCAGCCACGTTTTACAGTTCCTCCTGAACCAAAACAATGAGCTAATGTTGCATTCATATTATATTATATTAAGGGCACAAAGACGCAAAATAGAACTCTATTCTAAACGTGCGGCTGTTTTTAACAGAGAGCCACGCAGGTGCATGTGAACACCAAATGCTGTTCTCTTCCATGTCTATTTGTGCCTGAATGGACACATACATGTAAAAAAAATTTTTTGTCAAAATGCACATAAAACATTGAGTATCCTCGTAAACACAGTTGCTCATGGCTTAAGTGAACTAAACAATTGAGAAAGAAAACCGTATGTGTAATTGAGTATTTTGGATCCGCGCATTTGGTGTTAAAGTGACAGCAGCCTAATATTCCTGCTGCTTTCTGTGTTCATGAATGTTAACCAAACAACGAAAGACAGAGAAAAATAACTTTTGTAGTTTTAACACTGCTTAATTATATTTAATTTATACAGTGAAGACTATGCAGTGTTGTTTTACATTCGATTATTTAATTTCTGTACCTGAATACTCTTAGACTTACCTGAAAAATATAAAGCACTGTTTATTTAATTTGTATCTTTGTTCTATTATATTTGTAATTTGTTCATTATTTTCTATGCATATTCACTCATCTACAACATCACCCCAATCATCCTAGAATGATTAATTCTTTCCAAATAGAGCTATTCAAGTCATCTGTTTTTTTTTTCTTTTATATCACAAAATATATCACCGAAAAACAAAAATATCTCTGTCAGTTTTTTCCAATATCGTGCAGCCCTAATTGTATTGTAGTATGTAAATGGAACCAATTTCTGCTGCAAAACCAGAATCCTGTAGAAAACACTGCCAAGGAGAAAACTCAGATTCCTTCCAAAAAGCATTTTCCACAACAACATTACTGTCTTCTTCAAGTTTTACAAAAACAACTGTTGGATGAATGTGCTGCTGATGAATGAGACAGTGGAACTTTCTGGCATAAATGAGAAATGTTATGTTGGGTGATAATGAGAAACTGTATATCAACAGAAAACTTAACTGAAGTGAGATTATTGTAGTTTTGGGTGATATAATTTGGCCAGTCAGCTCAGCCATCTAGTAGGCAGTCATTGCTGTATTTTAACATTATTACGAGAACATAAAAGATCTCGATCTCGCATGAAAACTAGATTGTGGACGTCTTTAAGATCAACCACCGTATAAAATCATCAGATCACCCCATCCTAATTTGTAACGTGCCTCCCATCCAGTAACTGAGATAATCTTTCTGCTTTATTTTTTATATGAATCAAAATCTCAGTTTTCAAATTC
Source organism: Anabarilius grahami (assembly GCA_003731715.1). Taxonomy (NCBI): domain Eukaryota; kingdom Metazoa; phylum Chordata; class Actinopteri; order Cypriniformes; family Xenocyprididae; genus Anabarilius; species Anabarilius grahami. Next base: position 1,860,510 of record RJVU01000170.1, on the reverse strand, counting down.
TGTCAGTTTTATTAGAAATTTCAAACAATAAATACCATTGCAGTTTTATGCCTTTATGAATCAAGTCACAAGAACTTACCTGAACTGTGTGTGTTTGTGTGTGCAGAAGGCCATACAGGCGAGCTGATGAGGATGACGATGGTGAGTGAGCTGATGGTCTGATGGTTTGGTAATAATGGACGTTCCCAATGGCCAGCCCAGCGTCTCCACCTTCACGACCCCGGCCTCAGAGGTCAGCTCACACTCAAACATCATTGCCAATAAAACAAATACCGTTTACCTGCTTTACCTTGAATGTTTTTTAAAGTAATCTAATGATGAAAACCTTTTTTGCTCATTTGTATGTCTTTATCCTGTCATTGTTTTCATGTCTTTCCCTCCAGAGGAGCAGCAGTTCTGAGTCCCTCAGTGAGAAGGGCCCATCAGAGCTCAAGAGCTTTGACGCCGTGGTCTTCGACGTGCTGAAGGTCACGCCAGAGGAATATGCAGTAAGTCGAACTCGCCTCTGCGTGCCTGAGGCTTTACGTGTTTGTTCTTCCAGATTTCATTCTCCCAGATTACACCTAGTATTAAACAGGGATTAGATATTTTTTTTTTGTCCCACATTTATACAGATATTTCCATATTTTCCGACCTGAAGTATGACCCATGTGAACTCGTAAATCCGAGGTTAAAAAAAAAGAAAGATTCTTCCCAACTTTGTAACAAGAATCATTTCTAAATGTTGTCAACAAAAGAGAAGCTTTAAGGTTTCCCTGCAGTTTTCTGCCAAAATAAAAGCTCTATAATTTAATGTTTGGAAGCAAAGAAATTAAGACAGCCATAACTATTAGTTGTTTAAGCTGAATTAGTTATTATTTGTGTGTCCACTTTGAAAATCGCTGGGATCATATTATCTACACGCGCTGTCGAATAGAGCACTCCAGACTAACCCATATGTTTCTGTTAACAGGTGAAGATCCTCCTTTATGCCCCTTGTGCCAGAATCCATTATCACTGAAGCATATTTTGATGAATCGTGATAGTTTGAAATCTGTTAGAATTCTTTATTTTTCTGTTGACTTTTATGAAAAGTTTTTTAATGAAGTAAGGCCAGATTTATTTTTAGAATTTATTTTTTTTTTAATCTAATATCAAATTTAAAAAACTATTTTAATTTCTTCATCCTATTCCATTTTCTAAAAATCTCCTTCTCGCCATGAATGTAGCCGAGGTAGCTGGCATGGAGTTAAATCAAAAACAAACAAAGTTATTATTTGTATTAGTTGTAGAACAACTATTTTACTTTTGTTCTGTAAACTAAAATTGATATTGTTATTATGGCCACGTTCACACTGTATGTTTTGGGGACTGACAACTGGATGTGTCTGGAAATGTCCTGTTCACACACAGACACTTACAGTAGCGACTGGAACACTGTCTGTATGAATGTGCAATGAGAGTCAAGCCTGTATTCTCTTACTAGTAACCATAACAGTGACCAACATAATATTAAAGATGGCGACGTCCATAAAACTGAAAAGTATTATCACTTTTGACATGACGAGATTAATTGAACCGTGAGTTCATCCATCAAAACTTGATTAACCAACGTCAGCATGTAAACACGCACTAGCCGGAGTCTTTAACCGTTGCACTCGCATCACGTCCTTTGCGACATCTCGCGCATGACACGCCATTTGAATTTGAAAAAGAAACACAAAACTGATGGGAGCCGCTCTGGTGGAGAACTGTGTCTGGATCTAACACCTAAAGATGACACACAGCTCATATCTCTGTCGCTGTAAGTTACCGAAAGCGAAACCACACACAAAACACCTTAGGAGAGCGACTCTCTCACACTGTATGACATCACAGACAACTAGTTGTCTAGTGCTGTTCCGTTCACACGGCGCAGAATTTCTGAGAATGCGGTTGTGAGTCCTGAAAATGTATGGGTATGTTTTTGGTTATAGAATGCGGTTGTCACTCCAGTAAATAACCGTACTGTGTATGAACGCAACCGTTTAGGACTCAAATACAGAACTGACAACCGTATTCTGCTGCTGTGTGAACGTGGCCTATTACTATTTACTTTTTTATTTTCAAGACAATAGCATTATTGCAATAGTAATATATTTCTTTATTGATGTTTATTTTTTATAATTAATAAAATATATTATTTTATTTAAATAATAATAATAATAATTTTTAATATTACATAGTCATCAGGGCACTTGACATTAACACCCGCCAAATGCTTTTGGATTTCAGCAGTGGCGTGTAACGCAGTCACTCCTACTAGCCACTTTGGTGGGTTGAATTTAATATATAATAGGACTATATACATTTTTCATTTGTAGTGTTTTAAAAAGGCATCTAAAATAATAATAAAGTGCAATGTAGTGTTGTCAAAAATGTAGATTTTTCGATACATATCAATACTGAAATAACTGAAATGCTTCCAAGGTGGGATTGCGCATAATTTAACTAATTCCCGCAGATTTTGTGCTCACACCCAAAGTGTGCGCACATAAAGCCGCCTCAGATCTAAAGTAAGTTCTTTTTCACTGTTTATTGCACTTAAACAGTCAAATACACACAAAATAATGTCAAAACGCTGGTCTTGGCGAGTACTCACGTAAACACAGTCAGTTATGTTTTAAGTGAACGTAAACAGTTGAGAAAGAAAACGTGTGTAACGGTATAATGGATCCGTGTGTCAGGTCTTAAAGTGACAGCAGCCTAATATGCCTGCTGCCAAATTATGAGATATTAAAAATATCTATATGACAGTTTTTTTTGGCATCAAGGTCAGAATTGTGGCCAGTGAAAATGTGGCTAGTAACTTTGGGGAACCTCTAGCCACAGTGGCTGGTGAGCAAAAGAGTTCATGTCAAGCCCTGATAATCATATTGAATGGGGAAACAACAGGTTTGATTAAATGTTTAAAAAAAAAAAAAAAAAAAAGTTTTGGGGTGGGGGAAAAATCGATTCACATATGAATCTCTATCTTTAATGATTCAAATCAATTCATAAATTTCAATGAAGCTTACTTGACAAGATTAGTTTCATATCAATATTTTAATTAATAGAATATAGCCTTAAAATTTCCTGGCAGTCCGGCATGTCAAGATTCTTTATTTTCTATTTTTTTTAATTTTTACACACAAGATGCGAGTTCAACATGGACATTTAAGCGGTTGCCTGCTTGTAATGCAATTCATGCATATACCAAATTGAAATTAGATTCCAAATCGACAATTGATTTTTAATCGAATCGTGACCCCAAGATTTGATTTTTAATCATGAGATTCCAACAGATTCCCGCCCCTAGTTTGAAATGACAAAAATGTTCCCCTGTGATTTGTATCAGTAGCCCTGGTGCCAAGTGTAAACGGAGCCAAAGAAACATAAGAAAAACACATGGAAAACAGAAAGAGATGAAGGCCAGAAGGAGATGAGCACAGACAGAGAGGAGTAAATACTTCAGCACAGTTTCAGTAATAATTAATGGTCATTTGGCAGACGTTCTTGCGGGCCACAGTGCTCTCTAGAGCTTGAATTAAACACCAGAATCTGAGCGAGGCTATCAAACTCTCCTCTCTCTGGTAATTCATGGACTTGATCTAAACTCCCAGCTGATCTCTTTTAAGAACTTGAGGAAAAGATACACAGCCGCTTGTCGACTCATACTTGCTTTAATCTGACAACGATCTGTTTTTATTTCTCCCTGAAGTCCATTTACTTTACTTATGTTGCTCAAAGTTTCTTACACCACAAACACTCATAATTACGTTTTTCACGATCATTTACCACCACCTTTATAACCCTCAAAATTAAATCAAACGGGCTGTTTTTGCTACTGTACCTTTAAGACTTCTATATGTAAATGATCTTGGTTATGATTGGCTAATCTCTTTACATGTGACAAGGCATAGTTTAAATTACCGATTATTTGATACAGGTCAAATAACTGAATAGGGCTGTATATATCACCGATTTGATTCAATTCAGACTTGCAAGCTCTCGATTCGATTTGAGGGGTCGATGGGCAGGAAAATATAACACAAGGAGTTGCTTGGAGAAAGTTACACACTACACCATTTATTTTTAAAGAGATGAGGTTTTTGGTTGGCTTTCATGGTCTGCAATGCATACTGCGGCATCTGCTGGATGGGAGATGCACTACAATTAATGTTAAGTGAACATTTTGAAATTTCCCCAAATTTTTCCCAATATCAGATTTATCAAATGAAGATAAAACCAATATTTTTACCTAACCTATTGCTGAATACTGAAATAGTGTTGATATGTAAATGTGAGTGGTTTTCACTATTCAATTTTAGCAATATTATGTATGTTACATGATTATAGAGACAGCCTGATCTGCTACAAAATGCAAAAGATTCTAGATTCTGGTGTCCAAAACAAGCGAAGCTTATGTTACCGGTGGAAACAGTGTAATATATACCTGTGATATATCTCGTAGTGTCACCAGGGGACGCTCTCTGTGTTTCTGACCACTAGTACACCTGATGTGAATGCAATGACCTGATTCTGCAAACGCCTGCTTGAAAGTGTCTCTATCTGGGGTACAGAGTTTCTTTCTGTGCTTTATTTATTAATGGCCCAACCCATTAACCTATATACAGCACATCATCCCAGTCTCAGTCTCAAGCCTGCACTGAAGTGTGTTTTATTTATGCACACATACTCTCCACGGTGACCCCACATGTAACGACATTCATGCATGCGTGAAAAATGTCTTGTGAATGGCAACTGAGCAGTGGACAAAAGATGATTCATTATTTATGTGTCTGTTAGACAGCGTGTAGAGTATTCACACACTCTCATGTAAGGATGGATAGTGAAGTTGAGAACGCATTTTGTTTCAAATAAGCCAATAAATCCAGAAAGTCTACTGTAATAAATACTTATGCACAACATTTCAAATCTGGAGACACTGGCCTGAAGAAAAAAAAGTTCCAAAATCAATGTGAAATGCTTTACCTTTAAAATAATGCATATTCTGTTTATGATAATGTTGTGCTGATGTCATCTGTGTTCTTCTGCAGGGTCAGATCACTCTTATGGATGCTCCAGTGTTCAAAGCCATTCAACCCGAGGTAAGTCTTTTGTTCATTGAGTCACTGATGTACAGGGTTCAAAAGTTACACTGAAACAGTGTGATGTTTTAAAATCGTATTTTATAGTTGTTTTTGGAATGCCCCATATGTGTGTATATCATTTGTATCACTCCGCTTGCAGCATTTCTCTCACAGCGAGTGTCCTGGCAGATGAGCAAACCATAATTTTACAAATACTACTGTTGTTGTGTCACGGAATGTAGTTTTAAGAGGTTTTTTTTAGGCGAGAACGTAGTTGTTTAGACCTCAATATGCAACTTATATAAAAACATAACGGCCATTTGACAATTTGTTTTAGACGTTTTCGGAGATGTACGCTGGTGTTCAGCACTCGTGTACCCACCGAGAACACTCGGCCAGTCCTTCAGGAATTTGCTGCTTTGGTCTTATTAATTTATTACTTGTTCCACAGAAAATCGATTTGGCTGAGGGCAAAGTTAAGTTTTGTAACTTTATATTTTTATTTAAGTGAAATCCTGTACTATAACTAGCTCTGCTTTTGTACTTTTGACTGAACTGTTTGCTTGTTTATTTCCTATTGTACAAACTTATACTTTTATAATGACTAATACTGTTATTAGATATTCTAATATTAATAACATCACAACATTTATTTCCATTGCATCATTTTTTTTTTTGGTCGAGATCTTGTATTGACAATGCAAGAGGTGAGCACTCTGTAAAGTCTACTCCAGCACATCCCAAAAACTTACACTGAAATTAAGGTCTGGACTCAGAGGTGCCAGTTCATGTGTGAAAATGGTTCTTTGTGTTTCCTCACAACCATTCATTCAGTTTGAGCCTGATGAATCTTGACATTTCTCATCCTGAAATATGGCCATGATGTGTCTTCCTACATGGTTGTTTAAGAAATTAAAAGCTACACACTCCATCAGTTAAGGTTAAAACGGTTGCCAAACATATAGAAACGTAAGAATCACCGCAGTAGTGATCCAATCATAGACTCTTAATCATTTGCCTATTTAAATCCAAACAGCGACTTTTTGTTTGGCTCTTTAAATAAGCTCTCCCTTGGATATATAAATCACAATAAAGAAGAAAAGCCAGTTGAAATTTCCATTTCATGACTTTAAAGCGATCGCCATTTGTGTCATCACATTGAAGAAAAAAAAAGATAAACCTCTGATGGTAAACTTTCCACTGTGGGAAAAGTTGTTGGAACATAGAAGGTGTGTGAGTTGCAGCAGATGTTTTCTTTAGTAGATCTTTAATTTAATTTGAATTGCTTACTGCACTTACATAAGTGAGGTCAGACTGCTTAAATCATATAGTGTTGCAGTTACTAATACAGTTAGCAGCCAGCTGGTGAGTAACTGTGTGCTTACATGCCAAAGGCATTTTTCCCCTCTCATTTGGTGCTTGCAGGGTGTTTATTTTGGTCAGCGTTTTCTAAAGTATGGGTCCTGAACCAAATTCGTTTGCATATGTGCAAATGTTTCCTTAAAGGAAACTAACTGAAATGGCAGAAAGCCTTTGTTTTGTGTGAGTACTGTGTGACTGACTCATAGTGCTGTCACTGACTAAACAGCCTTACACAGTGTGTTACATTTAGTTCAATGAAACCAGCCTCTAATAACAAAATTGCATGTGATTTTTGGACCAGGTTTATTTACGGTCACCTCTGTGGCCGTTCCAGAGTTTCCCAGCAGAGGGCAGTAAGCCCACAGTGAAATGTTTCTGTGCTTCAGGGCTCTTCATCCATGGCTTCTATTGGACTGAGTATATACTTAAAAAAACACACAAGCTTCTAAGATCAATGCAAGGTCTAAAATTAACTTTTTTGCCAGTGCATTGGGGAAAAAAACCTAACCATAAATGTTTCCATCTGGCTGTGAAAAATTTATTTTGAATTTTTATTATTATTATTATTAGTACTACTACTACTACTACAGTAGTAGTAGTAGTATATTTTAAATGTTTTGTCTTGACAGAGGGATTATTTATTTGTTTTTGTTTCTTTAATATTTGAGACAAACAGCACATTTCATTGCAGCTCGAGCATTATATCACTATTGCAGCATCATATACAAATCGATCTCCTTCTCTCAATAAAAACTGCATCTGCCACAAAAATATGAAGATGCTTTATGATTTTGTTTCAGATATGTTTGCCTTAGTGGGTAAAGGGATAATTCACCCAAAAATGAAAATTCTGCCATCATTTACTTTGTGTTTGTTTTGTTTTGTTTTGTTTTGGTTTTATTTTGGTTCATTTTGTTTTGCTTTGGTTAATTATTATTATTATTATTTTTTGGTTTACTTTGTGTTTTGTTTTTGGTTTGTTTTAAATAGTTTTTTTGTTGTTTTTGTTTTACTTTTTTTATTNATGCAGTCTCTTTTGTCTTTAGCCAGTTATCAACCATGCAGAACATTGTAGCAACAACTCTTAAGGTGATGATACAGGGGGCAACTTTTTGGGCAATGTTGCTTGGGCACTTTCCCATTGAGAATGGGCAACACATTTTTTTTTTTTTTCTTTGGCATTTTTGCCTTTTATTATGACAGGACAGTAAGCACTAAGCAGACAAAGCGAAGCGAAGTGTGAGAGGGGGATGAGATCAGGAAAGGTCAGCGTGCCGGGACTCGAACTCGGGTCGCCCTATGTCAGCACACTGCCCACGAGGCAGTAGCACCGATGGAATGGGCAACAAATTTCTATCTGGATACTTTAAATCGAAATTTGTTGCCCATTCTCAATGAGAAAGTGCCCAAGCAACATCGCTTGGCAACATTGCTCAAAAAGTTACCCCGTGTATCATCACTTTTAGAGCACTAAAATTGTTTAGTTACCAACATTCTTCAAAATATCTTCTTTTATGTTCCACAGAAGAAAGAAATACAGGGTTTGAATGACCTGAAACCCATAGCTATTTAGAGTTCCAAATAAATAATGCCAGTTATTTTGCTTATTATTTCTGTTCTTCCTTTCTTTCTCTCTCTCTCTCTCTCTCTCTTTCTTTCTCTCTTTCTTTCTCTCTCTCTCCTCTTTGAACGATTTATTAGCACAGGCATGTTTTATCCACCGTCTGTAAGGTTGGGCTTTAAGCCACACAGACTGTGATTTATAAAGCATTTGATGAGGCTACCACACATCGAATACTAATGTTGCATTTGGGGATTTTTTTTCTGACTGTAAGAGACAAAATCAAGGCGACTGAGGGGAACTAAATGTTATGTGATTTGTTTAATGTGTTTGTGGGAAATTGTGGCTGGTGTGAATTTTTTTATTTTTTGTCATTATTTATGGTAATTACAGTAATTTGTGTAATTATGTCTACCGATTTCTGTCTTTGGATGGTTTGATTGATTATACAGCATTGTTTGGCTTTGATTGTCTTGGCAGCAGTGTTTTGGATGCGTGCACGCTTGCTTGGAGAATAGAGGGCGAAATTTCAGGTCCCTTTTTTGAAAATTTGAGGGTCTGGTTCTCTGGAAGACGGTACAGAACTAACCATAGATTTTTAAAATGTCTGGGATCAATTTAGCCGGTTTATCCAACATGCGTATCAGTCGACAAATTATCGCTTATAGATAATGTTTCTTTCTGGATTTTCTGGATCAGATCTGGCTTTCTGTCTCGCTTTGAGTATATCTGGATGTTGGCTGTTTTAGCTTTCTGTGGAAGGGATTTGTTGAAGGATTGACACTTTCTCTGAATCTGGCAGCACATGCATTTGCGTTATGGTGTACATGAGAGAATAAAAGGCAGAGGTTGACGTAATGGTGTAAATGTCAAGCTACTGCTGTATTATGCAAGTTGTTGTTTCTGATATTTCCCCATTATAAAGTTTTTGTGTTGGTGCTAGGACAAATTATAGTGTTGATTTATTCTTATTTTGACAAATATGTTATGGTTCTGGTTAGGGATGGAACGGTTCAGACTACTCACGGTTTTGGTACGGTTCAGTATGTGCTATGTTCAGTAAAAAATGGGACAATTGTCAAATAAAGAAAATAAAACCAAATAATCTAACTACAAGAAACACCACAAATACATGAGAGCTAGGTTTCAGGTATCTAACAGTAGCTTTTAGGTACAGAAATTGTATAAAGTAATCAAATATAAAATAACACTGCATATAAACTTTTTGGAGTAATTAAATAAAGATGTAACATTATTGAAGTTACAAAAGATATTTAGTCAAGAGTGATTTCTTCATCTTTTGTCGTTTTAACATTAAAAACACAGAGAGCAGGAATATTAGACTGCTGTCCCTTTATGACATAATTCAAAGATCCAGTACACTGATACTGATACACATGCGTTGTCTGTCTCATTTTTCTCTTAAGACATAACCTACTATGTTTGTTAGGATACTCGCTAAGATGGGCATGTTGACATAATTTGTGTGTAAATTTGTCCGTTTAGGTGCAAGACTTGAAAGATAATTTGCGCGAGAGTATTTGATGATGACGCGGCTCTCCATGTACGCGCTTCGCATGAGTACTCACAAATCTCCTCACAGCGCGCGCAAGTTATCTTTCGCGTCTTACGGTTGAAAGTTTACATTGGCAAGGTATAAATGAGTTTAGTTTAAACACCGATACCAACGTGAGATGTTCAGGCCGGTTGCATAAACCACTTAGACCAGTCTTAAAAGTTAAGACACTAATGTTTTTCTTGAAGAGTGGTCCTAATTTTTTAAAGTCTGTTACATTAAAAAGTAGATTGGTGTAATTTAAATTGGAAAAATAACATTGATTACCCTTGGTTAACTGCAAGTTGGTCAAACTAGTTCTTAAGACACAGTCTTAATATAGTGACTAAGTTTATGCAACTGGCCCCGGCCCCAGGTCTCACCTGCACTCGCGCGCCCGGGGGATGACGACGTAAATGACTGGTCATAGAGCATACTGCACGTCATTGAACATTTGTTTACAAAGAGTGACTGTTTTGTCCATGTTCTTTTGATCATCGCAGTTGTAATGTATTGGGAAACTACAATACATATCCATCGACTGAAACATACATTAGCCGAATCATCTGTCTGTTTTACACATTATTGTTTTCAACAAACCATATTATAGATGCGTCGTCAGATTTGGGATTAACCGTGGTGCAAGCGTGTGCCGAACCGTGGGTGGAGAACCGAACGGTTCGATTTTTTTTTACAGAGAACCGTTCCACCCCTAGTTATAGTGATGGTTGGGTTTAATTAAAAGATATTCAAAAGTTTTCTTGAGGCACTTAGTAGCAATGAAATTATACCCAATTTTATAATAATTCTTTTAAATTAAAGGTGCAATAAGTGATTTCTGAGAAACACTGTTTATATTTGACATCTAACCAAACAAACACACCCCTCCCTTCATTGCTCCGCCCCCAAAATGCATGAACACGCAATGCAAGAGTGTAAGGAACTCTTGATTTTGGAAAAAACTGACATTGCAGTATTTTGCGTAATAAACAGTTCTTCTGCCTGTTTTTCAGGTAAGTCTAACAGTATTAGGTACAGAAATGTAATAATCCAATGTAAAATAACACTGAATTGTCTTCACTGTATAAATTAAGTATAATTAATGTTAGTAAAAGCTACTAAAGTAATTTTCTCCAATTCAAATAAGATCATTTACACAGTTACTGACATAAATTGTTTTCATGGCAAATTTATTTAAACGTATATAAAATAATTAAGACATTACTAACTGGTCAAGTAAATATAAAGAATATATAAGCTAATAATAGTTCATATATTTAGTGAAATGCTACCCTCTAGAGTTCATTTCTCTAGTGAACTAACATGCTGTGGACACTAAATAACCTGCCTGAGGTAAATGTAATGCTACGTGAGATATTATTCTCAAGCTGTTTTATTGACGTCTTTCCACCATTGAAAAACTGGTTGCATAAATCATCTGTTCTTCTTCTGCAACTTTTCCTGATGTGGCGGTTGGCAGACAGCGTTGCATTACCGCACACTAGAGGTCTTCACGGGTCCAAAAATTCATACCCGAACCCGAAGAGACCCGTAAATGTGCGACTGGACCCGATCGGCACGTAGGTCTATTCCACAGCAAATTGCTATTAATAAGTCAATAAACAAGTTGCGAGAATAAAACGTTTTATCTTACCTAATGTTAGTAGCCTTCTCCCTTGTACCTGATGCACAATCCTCCTTGCCAAGAAAGTTAATCAATGTTATTCCTCTCTTGCCGATTGAAATGCTTAATCCACTCATCATTCCACTTGCTGTCACGACGACAAATGCGACTTTGCAGTTTTGCATTTTGTTGTATCTCGAGTCAACTCATATAATAAAATAAATTTGACTGTTTGCCCTTTTGAACTATAATAACGATTGCTTTTTCAGTGACATGGCCGCTGACGTTAGCACTACTTATTTGCGATAATTTCTGTGCTTTATGAGCCGAGTCTGACCAAAACTTTAGATATAACAAGACTGTTCATTCATAATATTATTATAAAAATAGGAAAAAGAAAGTGCGCTCGCATGAGACTGCACATGCAACCTGAAACATAAGCTTTTAAACGCATTTTGAGCGTCATAGAAAACATTCATGTGATAGTTCATATCAGATTTTGTTAATGATTTGAAATATGTTATTTAAATGTGAGTGTGCAAGGCTGCAAGCAGTTTTTGAGATTTGAAGTTTGTTTGCATTACTGTTGCACACAATAGGAATAGGAAAACTCAACGATCACCGTTCGCTTGCATTAACTCCGCCCGCTCTGCTTCTTATTGGCTGGGGTCTCTCGTGTTTTTTTTCACCTTATTTCCTGGCTCATACTTTGCAAGTTACAAAACACACGCACAGCGCTGACTGACTCTCAACATGGCCGGGTGATCTCCGAATCAGATCGGCTCGGGTATACACACAATGTTAAACAGACCCGGGAACCGAAGTAATAGATTGGGACCCGTCCCGGACCATTTAAAATATAGACCCGAACCCGTACGGGTCCCGGGTCCTCGGGTCTCGGGTACTCAATGTAGACCTCTACCACACACGCCTCCTTCTGCATTGGAGTGTAGATCGCGTGTGACCAACTGTATTTGTCGCCTGACTGTATGCACTGAAATGTGATGGTTCAGGACAAATACATGTACCGTTACACCCCTAATACAGTGGTATGCGAAAGTTTGGGAACCCCTTGCAGAATCTGTGAAAATGTGAATAATTTTAACAAAATAAGAGAGATCATACAAAATGCATGTTATTTTTTATTTAGTACTGTCCTGAGTAAGATATTTTACATAAAAGATGTTTACATATAATCCACAAGACAAAAAAGTTGCTGAATTTATTAAAATATCTCCGTTCAAAAGTTTGGGAACCCTTGTTTCTTAATACTGTGTGTGGTTACCTGATGATCTATGACTCTTTTTTTGTTTTGTGATGGTTGTTCATGAGTCTCTTGTTTGTTCTGAGCAGTTAAACTGAGCTCTGTTCTTCAGAAAAATCCTCCAGGGTCCTGCAGATTCTTCTGTTCTCAAGGATTTTTTGCATATTTGAACCCTTACAGCAGTGGCTGTATGATTTTGAGATTCATCTTTTCACACTGAGGACAATTGATGGACTCAAACACAACTATTAAAAAAGGTTCAAACATTCACTGATGCTCCAGAAGGAAACACGATGACATTAAGAGTCGGGAGGTGAAAACTTTTTGAATTTAAAGATCAAGGTAAATTGTACTTAATTTGTCTTCCGGGAAACATTCAAGTATCTTCTGTTGCTTCCGAAGGGAAGTACTAAATGAAAAAAAAAATATTTCAACAAAATAAGAAAAATTTGGACTTCTTCATCCTGTTCAAAAGTTTTCACCCCCCGGCTCTTAATGCATCGTGTTTCCTTCTGGAGCATCAGTGAATGTTTGAACCTTTTTTAATAGTTGTGTTTGAGTCCCTCAATCGTCCTCAGTGTGAAAAGATGGATCTTAAAATCATACGGCCACTGCTGTAAAGGGTTCAAATATGCAAAAAATCCTTAAAAATGGAAGAATCTGCAGAACATGGAGGATTTTTCTGAAGAACAGAGCTCAGTTTAACTGCTCAGAACAAACAAGAGACTCATGAACAACCATCACAAAACAAAAAAACAGTCATAGATCATCCAGGTAACCACACACAGTATTAAGAATCAAGGGTTCCCAAACTTTTGAACGGAGATATTTTAATAAATTCAGCTACTTTTTTGTCTTCTAGATTATATGTAAACATCTTTTATGTAAAATATCTTACTCAGGACCGTACTAAATAAAAAATAACATGCATTTTGTATGATCTCTCTTATTTTGTTAAAATTATTCACATTTTCAGATTCTGCAAGGGGTTCCCAAACTTTCGCATACCACTGTATATATTATGTCATACATGCGGTAAACATATTTATTTATGTCGCTTTGTTTTTATTATCTAATTTCAACCCCTTAACAGTCAAAAAAAGTGAACTTTGGTTGGTATCTTAACTTGTCAAACTCATCAGATGTTCCCTTCCTGTCTAAATGGTTGGTTTCCGGCAAAAAATGCTGCAAGGTTGACCAGACTTTATGCCTGTATGTAGTCGAAAGTGTGCCTCTGTAAGAATGTTGACAGTAATAAGGTTCAGATTGAATGTACAGCAGACACTTCCATGTGCAGTATGATCCTGTATGGCAGCAATATGAGCTCACGGCTGTAATGCAGACCAGAGGCTTTAGTGCATGCATTAAAACACTAAAACTTCATGAAAATGTCTTGTAGAGTGATGTGTGAAATTGCGTAACTTTTTCCAACCTACATGCATACCGATTTACTCTCTGTACTACCCCATTACTCTTTTTATAGTTGCTTATAAGCACGCTCTGACCCACAATGACCTGGGTGGAATGGAAAGGTTTGTTTGATTTGAGCAGAATAATGAAATGATATCAGTGAACTGGCAGTCTTGCCCTGTTTTTCTATGCTATTATTGGTTTTAATTGATGGAGGTTTTTATCAACTTTGCTGATGCTGCTAAAGAGTTTTTGATCTCAGTAGAGGTTGTTAATCTGAACAGAAGCCAGCTGTTTTTGTTTTTTGCCTGGGTCGACTGCAGTTCATTGCAGTTTTCTGTGTGTGTTTATGTCTGTTTGTCCGTGTGTGTCTTTGTAGGGGAGGTTAATTGTCTTTAAGGCTTTGGCAGCAGGAGAGATTTTGGTGATTTGTGCTCTGTTGAAGTGAAATGTGTGTGTGTGTGTGAGAGAGAGCAAGCAATAAAGAAGCAAGAGGTTCTTTATTCAATAACATCGTTCAATCTGAAAGTCACTTGGCTGCATCATAAAAACCACATTAAAGTGGTTCATATGACTCGGACACTATATTCCAAGTATTCTGAATTCATATTATGGCTTTGTGAGTAAAACTGTTTTTGTATTTTTGTTGGGCTTTTTTATATTTGATATTTTTAAATTTTTTATTTCAGTTTTAGTGACCTTAATACTTCATCTTAAACTTTTTTTCAGTTGTCTAGGTAATGAGTCTAATTAAGTTTTCTTTAAGTGTTTTTTTTTTTTTTTAGTTTTTCATCTAATATTTATATTTCATTTCAGCTTTATTTTAATGACCAAAACCAGTTTTTCATAGTTTTAGTTTTAAACAACAATAACAGGCTGGAATTACCAAAAGTGTAAAAAAACAAAAAAACAAAAACTGAAGATTAACTGAAAATCTTGTCTTCCACCACAACTCTCAAATCTTATTCTATGGAAGCTTGTTACTGCCATTAAATAAAGAATAAAAAAGATAATTTTGTTTACGTCTCGATGTAAACTCACAATTGCTAGAAATAAAGGCAGAATTGCTGGACGTAAACTCGCAATTGTGACTGTTTTTTCTTGCAATTTTGACTCTCTTTTTCTCGCAATTGCGAGTTTATACCTCACAGTTCTGACTTTATCACACATGATTGCTACTTTATATCTCACAATTCTGAGAAAAAAAGTCGCAATTACCTTTTTTATTTTTTATTCAGTAAATTTTCTTTTAGTATTGTTTTTTCTTTTTTATTTATTTTAATTTGTTAATGTCATTGGTTATTGGCCATAACTTTTTTTTCATTTTTTTTTATCAGCAATTCGGTATCAGAAGTTTAATCTCACTTTTTAAAATGTATACAGCCAGGTTTTGACATTAATGATGGTAAAATATATAAACAAATACTTTAATGGTGCCTTTTATCATTTTTATTTTACCTTAATTGTATGGAAAAGGGCAACTTGTACATGGTGCATTTTTTTGTCCTTTTTATGTTCCACTGAAAAAAGAAAGTCATACGGGTTTGGAACGACATGAGGATCAGTAAATGATGACAGAATTTTTATTTCTGGATGAACTAAGAGATGCTGATTTTAGTTTAGCCTTTGATAACCTGTGGTTTCCTTTTTGCATGATTGCCTCTGGAGAAGCTCTCATTTGGTTTGAAGATAATATATCAGCATCTTTAATCAATTTGCTCACACAGAGCCACATGAATATTGCACATGCATGTTCAATTGTAAAATCATACCTCTTAGTTGTACTGTAATGAATCTGTAAGCATTAACAGAGGAACCAGTGGGTTTTTTTGGCCTTCATGGCTATGACGCACATTATCGTTCAGTCTGGCCGTTTTTGGCTGCGACGGAGCAACATGTTGCATACGTACTATTGTGAAGAATGCTGGTAGGGTCTATGAAAAGACCACTGCAGACACACGTGAGCCAGTTACAAACTAACTGCTCAGATCACATGGCAGTCAGCCCGACAGATGGATGTGATGCATAACATGAGAGATTATCTTAATACCAGCACTCTGTCTTCATGTTCTGCTATTCAGTAAATGCAAAAAACATGGACGAGGGCCCAGCAGGTTTTCGCATTACAAGAAATGGATATTTGTCTGTGCTATTATACACGTTTTCATGTAAATTTGTGTTAAGACACCTTTTACATGCAGTGTCTCTGTAGTTTTAATAAACGATTGACAAAATATGGGGGAGAAATTATTTATTTAAATTGTTTTATTAATTAAAATATTGCATTCAATGCTATTTATTTATGATACATCACTTATAATAAGCTTAATTTGCTTGGCATGTTTATGCTGAAAAGAATGACAATTCCTTAATTTAAATACTCAGCGTCAGTGTTGGGGGTAACGCATTACAAGTTTAGTTACGTGATCAGATTACTTTTTTCAAGTAACTAGTAAAGTAACGCATTGCTTTTAAATATGTTTTAAATAAACACATCTGAGTTACTTTTTTAAATAAGTAACGCAAGTTACTTTGTTTTCCCATGTATTGACTCAGCTTTCCTGTCCCCATGTTGAGAGAAATGGAGATTAAGTGCAGAAGCATTGACGGTTATTCATTTACTCATCTCACTTGCACAAAAACAGAGTCAGTATTCCTCAAAATGAATAAAAACAGTGAAATGCAATCTCAGTATAATGCACAAACCTTCAATAATTAAATGTATATTAAATTAAACCAATTTACTTCATGTATTTAATCTGACTTTATTAACCATTGTCTTTGCTGCTGACCTTCAATGATCTGATTCAACCCTAATAAGCAAAAATGACTAGAAAAACATCACATTTGTGATCAGCCTAAAGCTTATTCATTTCACTTTTGGTGTGAAAGGGCCTTTACATTTGCCAAAAATAGAACTTTTCTGTTGTTATTAAAAAACAAACAAGCAAGCCCTACCCAGCCCAGTTGAGAGAAATTAACACAAAAGTAATAGAGTAACGCAATGTTGTAATGAATTACCTTTAAAAATAACTTTCCCCAACACTGCTCAGCACCATATCAGAGCATTTAAAGGGGCTATATGTAAGTATTTTCATGTATGAATTGCTTTTTTTTAATTGCCACATCATTATAATCAGATGCTTTTTTTTTTTTACTGCTGTTTTCTCACCGAAAGATAACTTCGCTGTGAATATATTGGGGCCTTGAATCACGTTCAGTATCTTGTACGTTACATGTGCACGAGTGCGAACATGAGCAGTTTGATGGCTGCAGTTCATGGCCACTGGTGTCACTAATAACAAGGGTTTCTGAATTATACATATAGCCTCTTTAACACCTGCTTAAGCTATATTGTGGGTGGTTAGTGAGTAGGACACGCCAAATTTGGACTGAAATATAGCGCACAGTCTTGGGAGAAAGTTACTTTTAAAAATAATGCATTAGTACGTTACGTTACTGCCTCAAAAAGTAACTAATTGGGTTACTTTTTATGGAAAAGGTACTTTTTTCCCAGCTGTTTGAATTTTTTTTTTTTTTTATTAGAATTTTTTTTTTATAAATAACAAANGAACAAAAAAAAGTTCAATTTTTGGTAAATGTAAAGGCTCTTTCACACTAAAAAAGAAATGAATAAGCCTCAGGCTGAAGGAAATGCATATTTACACTAGGGTTGTTCCGATTCCGATACTAGTATCGGAAATACCACCGATGCCACAAAAAATTCTGGCATCGGTATCGGCGAGTAATTAAACTCACGTACCGATCCGATACCATTTTCTTAAACAATACCTAGTTGTGCCCGCTATCTTTGCTTAACGCAGCAAATCGGAAATCAATTCTTCTTCGCGGCTCAGAATGCAAACACCGGAAGTTGTGCTGTGTTGCCACAAGCAACCACTGTTTAGAGCAGCGAAGAAGTGAAAACGCGCTAGCAGTATGTCCTCTGTTTTGGCAGTATGTCAGACCAGTAAAACGGCGACATGTCTCATATGCAATGCTGCAATTTCGAGGGGTGGCACAAGCATTGTCAACTTTAACACAAATAACTTAATAAAGCATTTGAAGACGCGTCACCCTCCGCAACATGATGGTTACAGAAAGGCTAGGACGGAGAAGGATGAGGCGTGCCAGCTTCATTCAAACAAAGAGAAAAGTTTTCAAAAGACAAATAAAGATAACCGACAAAATTGTCAGGTTTATTGTTCTGGATGACCAGCCGCTGTCAGTCGTCGAAAACGTGAGATTTTTATTTAACAAAATGGTTTCTGGACTTCAAGTTTTAAAGAGATTATTTTCTTATATAATTATATTCCTAGATTTATTTGTTGCACTGTTTTTATAGTTATATTGTAAAACTAATATACCTTTTTTCAGTTTACAGTGTTAGATTTGTGGCTGCATTTGAAGTTCTTTTTCACTTAAATAAATAATGTAACTGACAACTGTATGTCAGATAATAAAAATACTCTAGTTCACTGTATGTATTTGTTCTTGTTTTATTAAGGGATAAGTCTGAAGCACACCATCAATAATTATATCAATTCATACAGGGCTAGTAGTATATACAGCAGTATATACAGATACACACCCAGGTATCGGATCAGTACTCGGTATCGGCCGATACCCTGAGCTCAGGTATCGGAATCGGTATCGGGAATGGAAAAGGGGTATCGGAACATCTCTAATTTACACCTGTACAGTAGAGGGTGTAGCTCAAACAAACCTTTCAGCTGTGCTGCAATTCTGGACTGCAGGAGAAGAAAATTCAACACACTTCAGCAAAAAAATGTAAAAAAAATGGGATGTTTAACTAAAGTCATTTTTGCTTATTAGTATGGTTGTATTGGATCATCGAAGGTCAGCAGCAAAAACATTGGATAATAAAGTGAGATTAAATACATAAAGTATATTTATAGTATTTAACATAATTTATTATTGCAGGTTTTTGTAATATTCTGAGTTTGCATTTCACTGTTTTTATTCATTTTGAGGAATACTGAATCTGTGTGATGAGTGACGGGAAGTTCACACAGCACACACAACACTTCTGCACTTACTCACGATTTATCTCAACATGAGGACAGGAGATCTGTCAGTCAATAAATTGGAAAACAAAGCAACTAGCGTTACTTATTTGAAAAAATAACTCAGACATTTTGTTGTAAATGTAAAAGTAATGCGTTACATACTAGTTACTTGAAAAGTAATCTGATTACATAACTCTCGTTACTTGTAGTGACCCTGTTAAAGTGGTGCAACCGTTTAGTTAATTCTCCTCAATTGTGTGTCTCTATTTCGCAACAGAGTGTTTGGAGATCTTTTCCCCAGTGAAGTCCCCCATCTTCCCCCATTCTGACCACATTTGTGCCGTTCGTATAATAGCATGTGCTTGGCGGGACGCCGTATGATGCAGACTCTATAGAGCAGTTCAGATTAATGGACGGTACATATGGCATGTTCGCTTTCCCTCTTGTGCGGTTATTACAAGACAAAACGTCTTGCAGCAGAGAGAATCACTGGAACACAGTTTCTAGGGAAAGTGTTCTGTTTTAGATTTATAATCTTCAGGTGAAGATCTGTTTCAGACACACGTGTAGAAATAGGATTTGTGGTGTTGGTTAAACTTTAGGAACCAACCTTTTTTTTTTTTTTTAATAACCAACAATTTCTTAACTTATTCTACAGTTGTTCTCAGGTAATAATAATAATAATAATAATTATTATTATTATTATTAAATTGACAATAACAAGATTATTTAGAGAAAAAGTTGGATTGTACCACAATGTTTACATTAAAGGGGTCATGAACTGCGTTGTTTTATTGTTTTATTATGTTTCCTGGGAAGCACTTACAATGTTAGTATGCTTTTTACATCCAAAATTGTCTTAATTTATAAATAAAATACATTTTTCCTACCCTGATTTTAGCCCTCTGATTTGAACGCTCTGTTTTAAGGGGCGTGTCTGCTGTGAGACTTCAGTGTAAACGCCCACTGCTGTGATTGGCTGACATCTTTCCATTTGAAATAGCCAAGTATTACTCTCTCTTTTAGAGCGTTTTACTATTACAGCTCTCAAGGTTAACTAATCGTGAAAAGTGTTGCATTACATTTAGACCTATGGCCTTATATTTAGATCGTGGCATGAAAGGTTGCAGAGATGAACATTGTAGCCGATCACAGACATGTTGAGCGCATAAAAGCAGTGATCTCGTCATTGCAACTCAATTTCTGTACACTAACAAATGCTTTCATCTTCACTAACAGTGCAAACGCGATATAACCAAAAGATTCGTTGAATTAAACGGGAGTTTTGCGCATGTCAGTCACGATAAACTTGCACTTTTTGATTGACAGCCTCAGCGTGTGCTGCTCTATCGTTTGCAACGGGAGCTTTCTTTGATCGCTTTCTTTATATAATTTAATCACCGTTAAATAACAGATTATTTTCATCCTACAAAGAGAAACAACGCAAGTTGATATTTAGTCATAGGTTTGATTTACTGACACATAGACAAAGAACATCTGACTGTACATGAATCATATCAGATCAGACTTATTTTAATTAACACAGTTACTTACAAGTTGCATTACTGTCGAGTTCAGGCACTGCACAATATTTTGTAATCCTCAGTGGTATGTTTATTGCTTGGTAGCTCTATACGGTTTATCACCACATAGGCCTATGTTACTTAGGCTACCTATACTGTTGCATGTCATGCGCGAATCGGTGGGTGGGGCGGAACAGGCAGTGATGAAGTGGACGTTGATATTCTTCTGCGGAGGCGGTGCTTGCTGCCCTTTGACGTCATAGATCCCCACTTTGAAAATCCTCGTTTGCTGTCGTTTGCTGGGTCTGGTGTCAATTAAAGCTTTTATTGGACTAAGGAAGTTTTCAGCTCTGAAACATAGTAAGATGACCTCTTATATGTCAAAAGCTCAAGGAAAATTAGATTTCTCAGTTCATCACCTCTTTAAATGCTAAAGTGGAGAATCTTTGCTGTTCCCCACCCAATCTAGCGATTAGTATTAAATCTATGTATATTTTTATAGTCCATATAGTACTGGCTGTAGACCTCCACATCCTTGTCAACTGAAATTCCTTCTTTGATTTCCAGCTCCCCTGTTTGCAACTGATTTTGAGCTGTGGTTAGATGGGTGAGCTCCAGGTTTCCAGACAAGGTGCTGATATTAAGGTTCAGCTAATGTACAGTGAATTAGTGTCATAACACAAATCCTACTCAAGGCCAGGGTTTGACGTAGCCTACACTAAGTTACCCATTCCAAACTCTGGCTCCATAACTGCTCATCTCCCATTATCTTATCCATGATTCTCAGGTGGCTAATCAGTTTCCAGGAATACCTCCTGGACTGGTCTTAGAACAGCCTTGTTTTGTTTCTGTCTGAAAAAAATTTGAATATCCATTTAAATCCTTTTGATTTAACAGCTTGAAAGTTGCCAAATGATTTTGTCTTTTCAAGACATGGTGGGCTGTTCTGGTGTGTTTTAGTGGGCGTCTGTGCAAATGTCAGTTCTGCTACATCTTAAAATTATGTTTCATTTTAGAGACAGTACCTTTTCAAGAGACATAAAAGAAAGTAGAAGAAAGGGAACATAAAACACTGCTATGATCCCCTTTCCATGGACTTCCCACTGCTTTGAAGACACTTGTGCGATAGCAATGCTCCCTTTGAACAGAACCAATTTCCTCCTGTTTTTGTGTGAAGGCTTGATATCTATAAAACTGAGAATCACAGAAGATTTTTCCTTCTTCAAACTTGTCTTTTTGCTTCCCTTGTTTCTGCTGGCCTCCATGGGTTTCTTTGGGTTCATTTCTGTGCATATTAATCAAATGGTCACTGCCAGAATAAGATACTAAAATATTACTTCTTTTCTAGTGTATTGTCAGAATATACTTTTCTAATTGCACTGTTGCGGATTCAAATGCTTGATTAATCCGTTTTGCATATCACCCTCTAGCCCATGACTGGTTGCCCTCTGAAGATAAGCAGGATTGAGCCTGGTCAGTACTGGATGAGAAACCTCCTGGGACAGGGGTTTCCAAACTTTTTTTAAAAGGGGGCCAGATTCGGTGTTGTGGACACATCTGGGGGCTGGTTCCTTCTCAATTT